>JAQZBX010018053.1:0-34998 GCA_029593785.1 Cabassous unicinctus | reverse complement strand
CTCTTCTGTCTCTTTTATTTGAACCTATAATTAGCACTATACTCATTAAATATATGTTCCAGAGACTTAAATCTTTGGTCTGTTCATGTGCCAGTTAAGCCCTGAATCTCAGCAGAGTTGCAAAACCAACTCTCCAGTTTACTGGACTGACCCAGGACAACTAACAAAAGGATGATGATGGACAACACCTAATCACAAAACAGTATCTACAACTGCAATCAAGACAGTCCATCCATCTGCCCCATAGGATCTAAGCCACCTCTTAATCAGAAACAGAGTGGACATCACCATCCCCAAATCCTCAAGATTGAAGAATGAAAAAACAAAAAGGGACTAAAGTAGACTTCTTATTATTCTGTTATAGACTTATTATTATTTTAGCAATGTAAGAACTTATAACATTGATATAAAGACTGTGGCCACCACAGGTTTTGAGGGGAGGGAGAGGGAAATATAGATGTAACGTGGTGGCATTTTTGAGACATTGGAATAGTCCTGCATGACATTGCAATGATGGATACAGGCCATTATACGTTTTGTCAAAACCTATAAAATTGAGTGGTAAGTATGTGTGGGCGTAGGGTATATGGGAAGTCCCTATATTTTTGATGCAACATTTGTATAATCTAAAAAAACTTCTTTAAAAATCAAATATATATATATATTTGGTATGTGAGAATTTATTTTCTTTTAAAAATTTTTTTGAAGATACTGAGATTACATAAATGTTACACAAAAAATATAGGGATTTCAATATGCCCCACTCCCCACACCTCTCACGCCCTCTCAACATAAACATACTTCATTAGTGTGGCACATTCATTGCAATTGATAAATGCATCCTGGGGCTTTGCCATTAAGCATGGACCATAGTTCACATTGTAGTCTACACTCTCTCCCACACAGTTCTGCATGTTATGTGATGATATAAAATGGCCAAATCTGTCATTACAACATCACTCAGGATTATTCCCAAGTCCTGAAAAAGCCCCATATTACAACTGATTTTCCCTCTCCCTGCCCCCAGAGCCTCCAGTGGCCACTGGTTCCACATCAATGTTGTAATTTCTTCCATTGCTAGAATCACAATATGTCTGTAGTAGAATAGCAGTAAGTCCACTCTAGTCCATAGCTCTTCCCCCAAACCCAAGGTTTCTGGGATGGTGACATCCACTCCACCTCCAATTGAGAAGGGGCTTATATCCCATGGGGAAGATGGATGGGGCTATCCTGCCTGCAACTGCAGACTCTCTCTGTTCCCTGGTATGGCCATTGTCCATCATCATCTCACTGCCAGTTGTCCTGGGTGAGTCCAGTGAGCTGTAGAGTAGGTGTTGCAACTCCACTGAGGTTCTGGGCTCAGCTGGCACATGAACAACCCAGAGGCTTGAGTCTCTGAATGTACACCTACAAACTCCAGCACCAAGTATAGCTTTAAATAGAAGGGACAGATGAGCCCATATGCAAGGAAGACGTAATTGAGTCCAACTCTGTTACTCTCAGGAGCACAAACTTCAAAGTAGAACCCACTGGCAGGGGACCAAACTCTAGAGCTATCCACCCTAACCATAGGACCTGGGTGTCTCCAGAGCTCTCAGGAGCTCCATTATTTGAGGCAGTATCCACTTTGGAAGTCTATGAGATCCTGCTGAGATGTTTATAAAGGTTTCCTCTGGGGCTCACTTTGAAGTCTCTTAGCCGTATAAACTCATTTGTCTTTACCTTTTCCCCCTTTTATTCAAGGCCTTTTTCCTTTTGCATTGCTAGTTGATGCTTGACAGCAATCCCTCTGTGCCAGGGAGACTCATCCCTGGGAGTCATTCCCCAGTCATACTCTGGGGGAAAGGTAATACATTTATATGCTGAGATTGGCTTAGAGAGAGGCCACATTTGAGCAACAAGGAGGTTCTCAGGAGGCAATCCTTAGGCATTCCATAACAGTTGGCTAAGTTTCTATTTCAAGAGCAAAGTCTCGTAAGCCTAGTCATCAATATCAAGGGCCCATCAGTGGATCATCCTCCTTCGCCTGTCACTGCCCCTGTATTTGGGGGGCTGTTGCTGCTCCCTTAGAGAATGTGGTAGAGCTCTCCAGGAAGGGAATTCAGTATTCTCCCGGTTATTGTGTGAGTTTCCACCCACTGTGACAATGCCCTGTGCACATCTGAATATTTTTATATTCTTTATATGTATGCCCAGGTGAACTGCCTCTCCTGCATCCCCCATCACTGACACCCCACACCAATGATCCTACCCAGACCCAGTTGTAACCCTTCTGTGATCCAAACCTTCTTCAAAAATGAAGCCATTACAAGAGCCAAATACAATTAATGGGAAAATGAAGCAATAATCATAAGTTTAAATATAAGAAATAAAACACATAAAAATAAAAAACTAAAAATACAATAAAATTAAAAGATTGGGATATTAAAAAATGAAAAATACATTTTGTGTTTTATCACCCCAATATCTGGTGTCCTGTCTCTACCGTGACACCTTCCCCCGCTCATTCCCCAGTGTCTCACTATTTTTCATTTTGTTCTCAAAGAAGTTTTAGGGCACAGCAAAGTCACACACAGAATACAGGGGACTCTCATATACCCAAAATCCTCTCCCTTTCCTTTCCCCCATATTAATACGTTCTTATATGTAGATGGTACCTTTGTTATAACTGGTACACAAACAGTGAAACATAGCTACTAAACATGGTCAATGGTTTACATTATGGTATTTTTTAAAATAGTAATTTGGAATTGTTATGGGTAGGGGAAGAAAGGGAAGGTGGATGGTAATATCCTGATGGTGGAAGAGTATGACTGCAGTAGAAGTAAGGCAACCAATTAGGAGGTTGTTGTAATAGTCAAATGAGATGGCAGTGGGCTGAAGTAAAGTCATTGATATAGATATCAGAGGAAATGGTCAGGTTAGGGATAAATTTTTCAAAGTGTAATTAATTTTAAGTCACAATAAAATGCAATACATATTCCCAAACTACTGTTTCTGATTCTATTAAAATTAACTATATATGTTCCACTTACTCTATGATGTTTGACTGATTAATTGAAGGGCATTCTTGTTCTTGTTCAATTTGACAGTGATTATTTTTAGACAGTTTTGGAGGATCATTTTCTCTCAAAATAGCTTAATTGAGAAAGTGATATAGAAAATGCAATGAATGAATTTGTCTTTAGGACTATATTTCATGTGCCATTTCAAAAGAAGCTAACAACATTCCAAGGACACTTATTATTGCCACAAGGGCCAGGGACATAGAAAAGAAAACATCTTTCATACAAATTTCCTATAGGCATCTCTGGGTTACTTTTCTTGTCCCTCATGCTCCTGTAAAGCTGTTCATTACATTGGTTACAGTGATGGTAGAGATAATAATGATGGTAATGAAGTGTAGTTTTTGAACGGCCTTTGATGACTGTGTAGCAGTACTTTCAAAGTGGAGATTTGGAAAGCTATCATCACATCCTTAACCTATTATGATATCTAGCTTTCTCCTTTCTCACTCCTTTTATGTTTCCCAGTAATGTATTCTTCCCATTCATTCTTCTGGCTGCCATTTAAGTTTAAATGCTTACTAAAATATAGTCATTTGAATTTTCTAGAGCAAATACTTAGTGACTTCTTGATTGAAACTTATTTTCCATTAAGGGAAATACTAGGCAAATATTCCATTATATAAATAACTAGTGGATACTGTTATTCTGTTAACTTTAAGAAGAGCAGAAAACATGGAAGCTTGTAAAATCTTTTTCTTCAGCTATCGTTTACTATCACTACTTATCACTACATTAGTTACAATCCCTGACATTAATTCATCTAATATTCTTTCTATCTCCTATATAAAATTTTTCATTCTTTCCCCATATATTTTAATCTAAATTCATATTGAAGGCCTATTTAAATAATAATTTTTTAAAATTTAAAGTAGACTCACTACTCCCACTAAATATATAAAAACTACCTAAGAAAGTTATAAAAACATCAGAGTAGAAACAAATATCCTTAACTTTTAGACAAACTAAGTTATTTTTATTTACCTTTAAAATATATTCAGAAGATATAATAGAAATATGGAGTACTAATATTGTCAGAACTTAATATGATCTCTTGCTTATTGTAGTTATTAATTTGTAAATTGAGCTAAGAGTACATTATTCAGACAGAATATTGCTCTACTAAATAGAGTTCTTCTACACCTATACAGAGTTAAAATTTTAAATACCTCATGTGAGGGGCTAAACTGAAAACAATTGTGACTGACTTTGCTAGGTTGCTATGAAAAATACCACAACTGGGTTTTGGCCTAAAGAACAAGACGTTATTGTCTCATGGTTTTGGAAGCTAGAAGCCTTGCTTCCTCCCATGGTCAGTAGCATTCTGGTGCTGGCTTGCCAGAGTCCTTGTGTTTCCTTGGCTTGTATCTGCTTCCTGTCATAGCCATGTCCTCTCTTTTCACTTTCAGTTCCTGCTGATTCCCTGCTTCTGCCTGTGACTTCTTTGTCTCTTGCTTCTGTTTTCCTCTTTATAAAGCCTTCAGTAATCCAGATTAAGATCCACCCTGCTTCAGCTGGCTACACCTTAACTAAAAATAACATCTTCCAAAGATCCTATTTACGATGGGTTTGTTCACATCCACAAAAATGCAGGCTGAGATTAAGAGCATGCCATAGTGGGGGTACATGATTCAATCTGCCACAAAGTGAAAGCCCTTTGGAATCAAAAAGTATCAAAGAGGCTTTCACAATGTTCCCCATAGTAAAAATGAAACTTCTTAAAGCTAATTACCACTGAGTAGTTGCAAAAATGAGTTAGAACTTTTCTAGTTAATGGAAGGGGCAAGAATGAACATGGTTGACCTCTTATGTTCCATGCAATGTGCTTAAGTAATTCACATTTATCATCTTAGTGAGATATACGGACTTCTGAGAAAAACAAGACTGTTAAGTGCAAGGGTTAGAAAAAAATACATTTTAGAACTGTTGAGGATTGAATCATGTTCCAGCAAAAGACATGCTCAAATCTTAATCTATGTTCCTCTGGGTAGGAACCCTTTGTAAATAAGACTTTTGAAGATGTTATTACTTAAGGTGTGGATCATTTGTGAATAGGCTATTCAAAGTTCCTATTTAGATGAGGCCAAATAGATTCAGGGTAAGACTTAATATATATGTGTGCAATCTTTCTAAGGCAGAGGAAATTTGATTAGTTGAAGTGAGTAAAAGCCAGAAATCAGTAGAAGTCAGGAGATTTTTCTACTAGACGCTTACAGCCAAATTACAGAGCTCTATATGTTTTGTTCACCAACATATCTTTTTAACTAAGTGTGACTACATAAATAAATAATTGCTAAACAAATTAAATTAAACCAGACTAACACATCACAATGAACTCAATAAAGAATGCCTAGAATAATTATCCTGATTTACCAAAAAAATATTAAATATTATTGAATACATTATATTTAAAATATAAACTTCAATCAATTCCTACATTAATGAGAGTTATCCATTCTGAAACCCTCAATCAACTGCATTTCAGTCCATTGCTCATTCTAGGAATATTTGTTGATAAATTCTTTGCAGTTAAGCATTGAATGAGAAAAGCAATATTTGAAAAGCAAATGCCCGCATCAGACAATTAACAAGCAGGGGAAGTAAATTTACTGCAGTTATAAAATATACCATTACCTCTGCCAGGTACTTTTAAATAAACTACTTATCCTTTTTTTTTTTCCTACAAGCACAGAATGAGATTCAAGTTATTTCTCACATTTTACACATGAAGAAATTGAAATTAAGAAAAATGGAAGGTAACACAACTAGTGATGGGGTTCCTAGTTGGCTTCAAGACTGGGACCTGTCCCATTATACCAATTTGCATTTATATTGTACTACATATATTATTTCCAGTTTCTTTCTATCTCTTTTTACCTTTGCATATATTGTGCATCAACGATGCTCTATGTCATTAGTTCTTCATTACAATATCTGTTAGAAAACTCAGTTTAAACATATTTTTTGAATCTTTATGTAGTATTTTAAAGTAAACTGCTTAAGTATTTTATTCCTCAGTATGGTTTTGTTACCCTCTTCTGTTATAATTTTTCTATAATCCTTACATTTCTCTACCAAATTTTGTTCCTCTGTCTATACTACAGTTAATGAAAAAATTCTCTTTTCTTTCTTTCTTATATATCTTTATATCTTTCTTTTTGTCTGTTTGTTTCTCTTTTAATCCACTGAAAATTCTAATATATAATTTTTGCATGGAAGGATTTTAATTATTATTAAAGAGATAATATTTTTCACTTCCAGTTTTAGTTTTGACATTAAAAGAGCTTGGAAGTTATCTCTCAAGTCCTTACAACAAGTAAAACCTGAACAAATTGAAAATCAATGGTTTACTTGGATGCATCAGTGAACTGAGGTTACAGGGCAGATGGCTGCCCTGAAATCTGTAAAAAGAGTTGAATCCAGAGTTACAGCCAAGATCTGCTTAAATGGAGCAGAAACCAGAGTCGTAAACTGGTAGGAACTTTTATATGATAATTTTGACAAATTGCTGAAAGCAAAGTGTGTACTATCTTAAGAACAAGAGAAACTCTTGCAGGTTGCAGTTTTAAGGGGACTTCAAACATTTGTGGATTTTACCTCCACAAATGCTTTCATAAAAGCTTTCAAAAGAGTCAAAAATGATTCCTTCCTGTCTAAGGCAGAGGGAAGTAAAGAGTAACCATTGTGAAATATTCCCAGAGCAGTCTATATAACAAAGGCCAACCCTCCAAGATAAAAGACTTTATGGAGCCTTATGTTACCTAGGGGAAAGACATTTCCCTGACTCTAGACCCCTCTAGCATTCCTGTCTCTCCTAAGGGAGCAAACACTTGTGTAGGTCAGCGTGCAGGTACTCAGGTCCACTAAAAATCTGAGATTTAATCGTAAGATTATAGAACACTTCCCCCCTTCCATACTTTACCATCACACAAACAAGACTCCAGTATAACAGGGCTGACAGCTGAAAGAGCAGAAGGTAAAGATATTATCTAAGGAGGAGTTTTTAGGGAAGCAAAAAGGTGACATGGATACAAAAGGAATTTGAAGTCCCTGGCACTTACAGCTAAAGCAAACATTGAACATGTCCAACTAGCATATTACATCAGTTTCTATTACCTAAAACATTTTGACCAGTTTCTTATAAAAAGTTTATAAGACATTCCTAGAGGAAACAAACAAATAAACAAACATGGTCTAAAGAGACAAAGCAAGCATCAGAAACTAATCAGATATGATAGAAATTTTGGCCTTATCAGTGCAAGAATTTAAAATATCTGTGATTAATATTATGACTCCATAGGAAAAGTTGACAACATGCAAGAACAGATGGGAAATATAATCAGAGATATGAAACTCTAAGAAAGAAACAGAAAGAAATGCTAGAAATCAAAAGCTCTGTAAAAAAATGAAGGATGCCTTTGTTGGACTCATCATTAGAATGGATGCAGCTGAGGAAAGAATTGGTGAACTTGAAGATATGTCAATTGAATCTCCTGAAACTGAAATGCAAAGGAAAGGAAGAATGATAAATAGAAGAGAATATCCATGAATTGTGGGTCAATGTCAAAAGGTGTAACATAAATGCTATTGGAAAACCTGAAGAAGAAAGAAAGATTGAGCAGAAGAAATAGTTGAAGAAATAATGACCAGAAATTTTCCAAATTAATAACAAACACCAAACCACAGGTCCAGGAAGTTCAGAGAATACAAAGCAGGATAAATAGATAATTTTGGTAAGGTGCAAATATAGTGTCTACAGATCCATCAAATAAATTGATTTTTATGGTTGGGTTGAGTGAGAGAAGGAAACACCCTGATTCCTAACCAGACCAATAAATATGAAGCAGGATTTTGGTAGGAATTGTTTTTGACATTGGGGACAACTCTGATTACATCTAATTATAGGTCTTATTTTTATTAGGACAGATAGTATAAGGAAAATACTTTACAGTCATGGTAGTGGAAAACAGATGTGTAATAACTTTTTTCTTTTAAGTTCATTTTCTGCTTTTGAACTTTATTGACTTTTATTTATTCATTGGTTAATAGTTAAAAAATATGCAGATTTAATTTTTAATTATTAAAACCATTTAAATACTAATAGAAATAAAAATAAATCACCAGATAAACCTTTCTAATTTGACATGCACTTGTTAATCTCAATTCCATTGCTAAGAACAGAAACACAATCAATCGCTGTCAGTGACCAGTGCCCACTGAAATCCAGGACATAACACATAGAATCCTAGGATGTCTCTTTCCTTCTAATTTACCCATGGAAAAGTCAGGATTTCCCAGTTACTTTTACATGTGTTTATTATGGTGGAAAAAAAACATTCAAGAAAAACACATCTGAACCTGATCAGATGTTTACTTCTCTTCCTATGGAACTTGGTACAAAATGGTCATCGTAGACAGAATAGCATATTTACTCAGCCCAAGTGGATGATTTTTTTTAACTTCTTCATTCCAGGAGATACATTAGCAAGAAACTGCCTTATTGAATGTCCTCAAAAATTCCTGATACTGTGTTAATAGCTGTAGTAACACATAAGAGAAAGACGATGCTTGTCCTTGAGAGAACCCCATTTGCATGTTTATTATTTAGATTTTCTTTATTTAATGGTCTTAATTTTTCCTTGGTTGAAACAAGTGCCAGCTGTAATTTCTACTAATGGCAATCAGGGACACAAAGAAGAATGAAATAAAATATATGGGTAACTGCCTAAAGTACTCCCTAGGCCCCATTGTACCTGGAAATAGGACCTTGAGCATTCTTCCTCCAGATGCCTTATCTTGGCTCCTGGAATGGAGTGTTTGACATGAGATAATCTGAAACCCTATATAACCAATCAAAGCAGTCCATACTGCCTATTTAGTGAATTTTCTCAATATCTTTAAAAGAGTTGATGCTGGTAACCAGAATAGTACATCCTTTTGTCACTTGCAAATAAACAAGCCAGGACACAGTTTGACAGTTCATAAAGTCTATACAACTGATTTTTAATTTTTATGTGTAAATTTCTTAGGCTCTAAAACTGACACTGATACCACAAAGCAGAGAGAAGTGAAATGATTATGGGTGTATACAATCAATAAGTAATGAACAGTCATTATTTATTGGACAGTAAATCAATAGGAGCAGCTTGTGCCCATTTTCACCTTGTTACATGCATAACAGATAACTAGGCATAATCGATAGAAAGCTAATTTCTATAGCCCCAAGATATAACTGATTTCTTAAATATATATGTGCTCAATGTATCAATCTGGTATAAACTCCTTATAATAAGTTTGAAGTGTCTTACACTGTCCGCTCTTGATATTTTCCCATAGTCTAATGGTGAAATTTTTTTAAAAAAGCCACACTCAACTATTCATTTCATACTGAATATAAGAATTTTGGCACTGCTGGGAACATTTATTTATTTTTTATATGTTCCAGATTATTAGCAACTATTAACTCACTTAATTATCTGAAAAACAATCAGGAGCCAGCAGATCACATGACAAGACACACTAATGGCATTGTTCAGACAGAAAGAATATGATTCTAGATGAAAAGTCAGATCTACAGAAATATCTGAAGAGTGACAAAGAAAATAAATACATGAATATATTTAAAACCTATTTTCTCTTTTATTGATTTTTGTACATTAACAAGCTGAATTGTTTAATGAAAAAATAAAAATGTACTTTGAGGTTTATATTGAATCTAGAAATATATGACAATGATAAAAGAAGAACCGGATAGAGATCAAAGGAAGTATACAGTTGTAATTTTCTCATATGATGTTAAAGTAGCATACATATGATAGGTAAAGTGATATCATATTAATTCAAATTTTCATAGAGAGAACAAAAATGAATACTAAAATAACAAATTAAGCAAATAGCAAATATTCCAAAAGAAACAGGAAAGGAGGAATGAAAACTAGTACTGTAGACCTGATGGACTTCATGATGCTCAGAGCTTAAGCAGTACTGAATAAACATTTTAATGACAGTCACAACTAAAGGATAACAAAATTTTGACTGAAGTATGCATTTGAGTACAGATATTTCTGCTAAGAAATTATTTTTAGATTAATTCTGGAGCAAATATAAAACAAAAATCAGGGATGTACACATAAATCTAATATCAATAATAATATTAGCTATAAATTACTATAATTCTGAGAGATTGTCAGAATAGGTTAAAATATGCAAGACCCAATTCTTTGATGTCATCAACAGATGAATTTTATATCTAAAACCACTAATATCCTAAAAGTAAAAAGATGGGGGAAAGATATGCAAGTGAAACACTGATCATAAGAAAATAGTGGGGCTATATTAATATCAAAAAAAGTAAACTTGAAGATAAATAGCATCACTCAATACTACTTTTGCATTTAAATGGGCAAAGATCTTAGAGATAAAGACAGACATTTCAGTTATTAAAGAGCCAGTTTTTCAAGAAGACATAATAATCTTAGATGTAGATGCACCTAATAAAAGAACTTTAAAAACATGAAATGAAAATTAACAGAACTACAGGAATACATTTTAAAAAATTAATTGTAGATTTTAGTATTACTTTTTAGCAGTGGATAGAAGATGGGTATACAAAAGGCAAGGAAGAAACATCTCTTTCCAGACCTGACACAACGATTGTGCTGGAGTTCCCAGCAGCAACTATAAAATTGAACACAATATATGAGACAAAATGTTTTAGTCATGGAAAACAGTCGTCATGAGACTGCAATCCCTGGGAGAATGTAAGCTCAAAAGATGAGGCCATGATCATACTAGCTTGCTGCCTGTGGACAGTTTCCCCAAATAAAACATTACCATTCTGTTGAGTTTAGGAGGCAGAGATCAGAGTTTAGGGTTGCCAAAGCATTTGGAACCTAGCAGGTAGGACACCTAGAAGTAGAAACAAAGTGAGCCATAGAATCCTGTATGGGAGTTCTTTTTACAAGTTCTTCATTGAAGGTCAAGCTGTGTACGTGCAGGGCAAGACTATTTGACAAGGTAGAAGCTGCTATGAACAGAACAAAGATACTAGAGGGCAAGCATTTCTGAGAAGCGGTTTAGTTTTGGATTAGCCAGGATAGAGAGATCGCTTTAACTTCCAGGATATTCAGCCCAAATACCATAAATATTAGACTGGAAAAACACCTACTCTTGACACACCTTTGCAAGGCTTAAAACCAAACCTCAAAAAGAAATGCAAGGGAGACAGAATTTGCAAGATGGACCAATAAAGTTAGATGACTAGGAAAGTCATGGATCTTTCCATATACTTCCCCTAAGTATAAAATCAAATTTATATGAGTTCCGGGTGATTAGGCAATAAATGAACTACCTGCTAGAGCAAACAACACTTCAGTATAAGATAACAGAGCACAGAGCCTCTAAATGTACCACCCACCCTTTCTAGTATTCAATAAAAAATTTCTAGGCATGCAAAGCTATGTGAAAATGTTACCAAAGTCAAGACAGAAAGTGCCAATATAAATTGATCCCAAGACATTCCAGACATTGGATTTAGCATATAAAACATTTAAAGCAGCTAATATAAATATGGTTAAAGGTCAAGAAATATTGTTTTAATGAGTGAATATATAGGTATTTTAGCAGAAAAAAATGGGAACTATAAAAATCAAGTGGAAATTCAGAAACTTTAAGTATGCTGAAATATGTAAGTTCTAATATATATGTAGAAGTAAAATATCTGTTAACTCAAGCATTAGTGAAGGTGAATGTAATTATACTGTAAGTCTATTACATTTGTGAAGTAGGAAATGGAAAGGGAGAAGTGGATATTGTGAAAGATTAATAGTGGGAAGTTTCAGGTGTAAAGTCAGATGTAAACAGTGACCATTGGAAAGTGAAAGGTATCAGATGTGAAGTTTAAAATGGCACAATATATAAGGTTACATATACTTTAATGAGCTAACTATACCTATTAGGAGTCAGAATACCCCTCAAAAATACTAAAAGAAGTATGGTTTATTAGCTAATAGAGGAAATAAATAAAATGGAAAAAAATTTTTTGATTAGTTCAAAAGAAGATAAGAAAAGAGCAAGAAAGGGAGGGATTATAGGACAATGGCAAAGTAGGAAGCTCAAGAACTCCGTCCTTACACCAGAGCAACAATAAACAGGCAGGAACTGTCTAAAACAACTATTGTGAAACTGCAGAGGCCAGAAGAACACTGTGCAACAACCAGGGAAGAGTGAGAGGAAGAGGCTGATCAATTACAGTAAAGAATGGTAAATTGTTCTCTCTACCCAGTGGCTAGCAGCACCCATCCTCAATTTTACAGGCAAGCTGCTGTAGAGTCCAGCTCCTGGCTAGCTCCTTGATGACAGAAAGGGACATAAAAATCCTCTTCCCCAAGACCAGGAGTGGGCATGGCTGATCACTAATCACAGCTTTTGACAAGTGACTTTGGATCCCTGTGGGCCTGGCTTTGAGGGCAGCCATTGTTTCAACCCACCCCAATAAAGGCACTTGCGGCCATTGCATCAACCTGCTCAGGACAAAGGCCCTCGCGGAGGAGGCTTAAATATGCTGGCCTTTCTCAAGTCCGTGGGAGACAGTTAGTTGAAGGGCTGCATTTGCTGGGCAGGCCAGGAAAGCCCTTCCTGATCCCCTTCCCAGGGCACATTGGAGCCGGTCTATGCCCTCTTCATGGGACCCTGGTTCTGTTTCAGCTGGGAAAGTCTGCTCTTATGTTACTCTCCTCTCAGAATTTGCCCTTCAGGCAAAAGCAGCTTTAGATGATGAAAGGAGTGTAAGAAACTACAGAGGCAGAGAATCTGGGGCAAAGGCTTACTGGTTTCAAACACCTGAAAGAGGAAGAACTGTCTCCTGGGAAACACCTGAAAAGGAAACCCCTTTCCCATTAATCAGCTCCTTCCTATTGCCTCCTACCCTATTCCCTGACAACTACCAATCTGCATTTTGTCTCCGAATGTACCTACCTTGGGTTTTTCATATAAACGGAATCATACAATATGTGACCTTTTGTTCCTGGCTTCCTTCACTTAGCATAATGATTTCAAGGTTCATACATGTTGTAGCAAGTATCAGAACTTCACTCCTTTTTTCATAACTGAATAATATTCCATTGTGTGGATATACCATAATTTGTTTATCCATTCATCTGTTGATGGGCATTTGTTTCCAACTTTTAGCTATTATGAATAGTGCTGTTATGAATATGCAAGTACATATATTTGTTTGAGTCCCTGTTTTCAGTTCTTTGGAGTATAAACACACAAGTGAAATTGCTGTGTCATATGGTAATTCCATGTTCAACTCTCAAAGGAATCACAAAACTGTTTTTCATAGTGGCCGCACCATATTACATTCCCATCAGTAATATAGGATTTTTTTCAGTTTCTCACATCCTTACCAACACTTGTTTCATGTTGTAGTTTGTTTTGTGTGTATGTGTGTGTGTGTGTGTGTGTGTGTGTGACCATCTTATTAGGTTGTGAGAAGTGGTATCCCATTGTGGATTTTATGTGTATTTATTTGCCTCAAATGCTTGGTAGCATTTGTCTATCTTCTTTGAAGAAATGTCTATTCTAGTCCTTTGCCCATTTTTAAATTGTGTTGTCTTTTTGTAATGGAGTCATAAGAGCTCTTTATGTATTTTGGATATTAGACCCTTACCAGATTCAATATTGTTCCCTTTCTGTAGATTGTCTTTTCAATATCTTCAAAGTCCTATAATACACAATTTTTAAAAAATCTTATGAACTCCAATTTACCTTTTTTCTTTCATTGCTTGTACTTTTTGTGTTATATCTAAGGCTCTATTGTCAAATGCAAGTTCATGAAAATTTACTCCCTATGTTTTTCCTAAGTGTATTATTTTTTTCCTGATAAAATTCCTGGTTTTACATTTTTCCTTTCAGAGATAGAATGGTTGAGGTTTGGAAAGCAATGGTCTTAATTAACACGTCATTTTTGGCACAAAGACTGTAATCTGTCCCTTGGCTCCCTTTTGTTTCTAGGGTACTACTTTCTTCTGATTCTCCTTGCTGAATGTTTCAATTATTAGTAAATATATAAGGCCATACTCATTTCCTGCATGCTAACTCAATCATTGCTTTAATTTATCTTGCTTGCTATTCATTTTGTCTACTATTGACTTTAACTGCAATTTTCTTATCATTTGCTTTCAATTCTATCCAGACTTTTCTGATCAAAACCTGTCACGGGAAGAGATCCTCCTCTACTTTACCACCAAGAAAACTTAACCAATGTGGATAGGTTTTTGTCTATATTTAGATAACCAGCTGTTCCCTCATGCCTTATTCAGGTTCAGTTAATTCAAAAAAGCTCAGCCCACCATAAAATAATGAGTTAAATATTGACCAAAACATGCATTTTTAGCTCTTAAGTGACAATGCAGCAATAAAAAGGACACTGGATTTCTTGTCAGTAGATATGAGTTTTAATCACAGATTGTTATTTTGATATTGATGGTTCTTTCTTGGTCTCCAGTTTTCCTGAAAATTGTGAGAAAGCACCACATGATCTCTAAGATCCCTTCCATCTGCCATGCTAGTTGACTGTGATCCAGCTGGTTTCATTATATATATTATCTGTGAGTACAGAAATAAAAGGGACAGGATTTTAATATGAAGTTAGGAGCAATTGGGTCACAGCTTTAGCTTTTGCAGTGGAGAACTCTATGACCTTTCCCTCCCAAAATAAGTGTGAATGTCATAAAATAATGAAATTATTAACTATGTATATCATAGATTTGACCAGCAAAGCCTTTTCTTATATCTTTAATTCCCATAAAAATGCTGTTATTCAAGATTTATTAATGAGAAAGAGAGAGAAATTTGATGAATTGTATACAAAAATATAATTAATAATTTGGATTTCCAATGAAAATTTTTCATTTGCAGAATACTCTGAGAGGAAATGACTGCTGAATACCTTTTTTGGGGGACTTGAGAACCAGTAAGACTTTTTCCTTGAGATAGATCTCTTTGAAGATCTCTTTGAATTGCTTATTGCACTTTCCCAATAGTGCTGGTTTGCATTTCTTAGAGCAAATTTTCAGAGAGAGTAAATGACTCCATTTTTCTGTTAGCTTCCATTAAATGACTAAGATCAAAACTTCCTTGGAAATAAGATCAATGAAAAACAAAGGTGGCTTCTTTAAAAAATCAATGCCTTTCTCAATCATGATTAAATAACAATCTTATCTTTTCAGTATGTTCAGGAACCACAACCTAATTGCAGTTTGCTTCAGCACCATAATTAAATAAGGTAATAAGATGCCTGAGATCTCCATCTACATTGTGCTTTTGGGATTAATTCCTCTGGAAAACCTGACAACCTCTGTGCTTTACATCACTGAGGTCTTGTTTACTACAATAAATGTAAGATTCCCAACCATGTTCTCTCATGTTCTCTTAACCACATGGTCTTGTTTTTTTCTTTCTGTCCCCCCATCTACCCACTTCACCTCTCAGGACATGATCATACAGACCAAACTCCTTTCCATACCATTGACAGCTTTTTCTCTGGTAGATATATGCTCTTATATCAAGTCGACCTTATTTCTGAAAGTTTACTCCATTTATTGTATCAAAAGAAACTTCCTTTCCTTTGAGGATACTCTTTATTCTTTGGCTTTTCAGGAATCCTCACTCTCCCACATCTTGTCCATATGTATACCTCAGCATTAGGATGTGACCTCACTTCAAGACAGTACTGAATATTCATCTCTTTTACAGTTTTGTAAATCTTTCTTTGTCTTGATGCTTATGTTATAATCTAGCTAATATCTTTCCCTATCCAACTTCAGTCCTTTACTCCATCACTCAATAGATCCCACTAATTTGTTAAAAATGTTGGCACTTAACTGCCAGTCTTTCCCTTCTCCATATGTCCTCCCATCATGAGCTAGAATTTAACACTATATGTGAATGAGCTAACAACTCAACCTCTCTACTTCTTCACCTCAATTCATGTCAGCCCCCCATCCAATTTCCATGACCATGATTTGGAACTTATAGCCCAGGGTATGTAATAATTGTTTAATGACCAGTTCTCTGAAAACAACAAACAAAACCCTTATATGGAATATTTGAATATTTACATGAGCTACATTCTCCTACCATGGCCGATTTCAAATTATCAGTGAGATGTCATGGAACTCAGAGTTGTGAGGAGATGCATGCAATCTGCTCCAGCACTCCATTGCTTTATAACCTAGAGCTAATCTACTTTAAGTTTTTCAGATTCCAACTCCTTACATTCAATTTTCTATTGACTTCATTACTTGAAAATATTTTCTTCATTTATATATTTATATGCTTAAACTTCAAAATAAATCACTGGCATATCTCCCATGCTGGATTTGCTAGTTGTCTTGGAAACTTTGTCCTGTGTTTCAAAACCTTTCAAACTCTCACTCTAAATAATTCTATCTAGCTATCTTTTCCACAGCTATTCTGAGCTACTAAACAAAAATAGAGACCATCTTATAACTTTAATAACTGGTGTCACAATAAAATTATCAAACCTCAGGTAAGTCCCAACATTTTTCAACCCTTCTATATAGTTCTTTGAAATCTCTTTTAATTTACTATATTTAAAATATCAGATTCTGCTACTACCCTTTTCTCCTTTTGGAAAGCATCATGTCGGAATTCTCTCTTTTTTCCACCACTAAATCTAATGCCACTGTCCTGGATCCCTAATCTACAGCCTCCTTAGAAAAATAAATCTTACAATTTCTTTCTCATTGTCCAGCATCATTACTTCCTCTGTATTGAATCCTGCTAAACAGCATTTACTATGTTTTAATGTCTCTTAAAAAATCTCATCCTGTGTTTCCTAAGATTTGCAGCCTGATCCCCCTTGGCAGAGAGTTTACAATGTCTCCTCTTCCTGATATAACACTTTTTAACTCAATTCAATTGCAATTTGATCATAACTCATATCCCTTCAATAAGCGATTCTTGCTAAAATCACTAAAGAACTCTATTTTATCATGCCCTTTAAACAGCACTTTATATCATTGTCCCTCCTCTCTGCTTTATGATTATGCTTTTTTTTGTTTTGTATTTCTTGATTTTTTTCTGTCTTTAGTCTCCTGTTTTCCATTCATCCTCAAGAAATGCCTCATGCCTTCTTTTCTCCTCATTCAATATTTTGCTTGGATTTCATTTGTTCCCATGTACTCAATGAACAAAATACTTTGATATCTTCCAAATCTAGGCTTTTCTGCTGAATTCCATAACCTGGGTAACTACATGTCTATTTCCCTCAGATATCAAATTCCATACCAGTATGTGTAAAGCTGAACTTATTATCTTCTTTTCAAACCTGCTTCTTTTCCTATGATGTTTCTTTGTGAGTGATTCTGATACTACACATTTGCCAGAAACATGGTTATCATCCTTGGATCCTTGTTTACCTATCTAATAATTGAATCACCAATCCTATTTATTGAATTTATTATTATTATTATCTATAAATTTCTTTCCTTGCTGTGATGGTTAAGCTAATGTGTCAACTCAGCCAGGTAATTGTGCCCAGTTTGGTCAAGCAAGCACTGGGCTAATTCTAATAGAAGGACATTTATGGGCTTTAGTCATCAGTGAGTTTACTGCATAGATGCCTGATTACATCTACGATCAACCAGGGAGATTGCCATCAGCAATAAGTAAAGTTTTATCCAATCAGTTGATTGACTTAAAGGGGGAAATGATTTCAGCATTCAGAGAGACTTTCCCAGCTCATCTTTGGACAGTCAATTTCTCCTGGAAACTCATCAAGGACCTTCATTAGACTTTCATTGGACCCCTTGTTTGCAGCCTGCCTGTGGAACCTGGACTTGTGCATCCCCATGGTCATGTGAGAGAATCTTATAAAATCTCATACTATTTACAGATATCTCCTTTTGATCCTGTTCCCTAAAGAACCCTGACTAATACACTTGCCTACTGTCCATTTATTATTTTTATTCTGATCAGTTCTCTCAAATTATTATAACAATATCCTATTAAATTCCAGTCTTATATCCATCCAATACACACCACAGAGTAAACTTTCCAGAACGAAAATTTGACAGTAAGGGAGCAGATGTGGCTCAAGTGGTTAAGCGCCTGCTTCCCACATGGGAGGCCCTGGGTTCTGTTCCCATTGCCTCCTTAAAACAAAAATAAACAACCAGCAAATAAACGAAAAAGCCAACTCAGGGGAACTGATGTGGGTCAGTGGTTGAGCACTAGTTTCCCACATACGAGGTCCCAGATTCAATCCCCACCCTGGTACCTGAAAAAAAAAAATTAGACAATAGACCTACCCTGTTAAAATGCTTCAATAGCTCAGAATTGCGTAGATGATAATGCAAATAAAGAAACAAAACAAAACAAACTTTTCAAATATGGCTTAGTTTACATTGGCATGAGAAGTCTAATTTATACCCAGATGGTTTTAAGAAATTTTGTTAAAGTCTCTATGGATAAAGGCAAATTAAGGAACTATATTAATTGAGGTAGTGCTAGCTGCCATACCAGATAAGCCCCAAACTTTCAGTAGCTTAAACATGGAACTTTATTTCTCCTTAAATTTATTTCTAAAATAGATTTTCTCTGATGGGCAATAGATATTTTTCTTTAAACAAACATATAGGGATCCAGAAAGACTCCACCATCTTTACCATGTGATTTCCAAGCCACTCTTGAGGTCAATATCTGGTTCAGGTAAAGAATGGATTCTGAAATAACCAATATTGGAAATGTAGCTCATTAATTCCACTTTTTGGATCTCAGTTATCTTCAGAAAATTTGGAAAATAAGGTCTATCTTTATGTCCAGAAAAAAGATAAATGGTTGTTTCCATTCATGCTGTGGTAGGCACAGGATGATGGGACACCCCCCACCCCACTTTTCTAATGCCTGCTGTGCTTATAGAGGCTGGAATAGGTAATATACCTCCCAGCTTGGGTAGCCATTTGACCCAATTTTCATCAATAAACTATAAGCAATAGTTCCTGGCATTATCTTTATCCCCTTCCATTCTTTCTGTGTTGAAAGAAGACAGAAAGATGGCTCAATCTGTTCCGGTCATCTTACAACCTTGAGGCTAAGACCAGTTATGTTGGGTCTGATATTATAGTACTGTTGAACCAGTAAGAGCTTATGAATAAGTATAGCTAAATGTCTTTAAGACAGTCTTGTTTAGTTTTCTATAACTTGCAGCGAAAGCATTGCTAACAGATACATCTGCCATCTAAGATCTTGTAATTTAGCATGTGTCTTGCTCTAAGGCTATATTATTCTCACTGTTAATGCTCTACATATATTCTGTGTTCAGAGTTAAAGGGGAAACAGGGATGCATGGAATAAATGTGTTACCATGTACATTAATAAAATGTATATGTGCTTGCCACGAAATACAAGAAGTGTGAATCTGCCATACCTATGAAATTATTTTTAAGTTGTATTCCATAAAATCTGAGGTTCTTAACTTGGAAATTTAATGAACAAACTAGAATATGTTCATGAATCAAGTTTTAAAAGTTATATTTTTTTCAGTGATTCCCCATTTGTTACTTTAAAAAATTTAATTGTAGGAAATATTTTTTATTTGTTGGCTTTTTCCTGCAAAGGTTGGCATTGTTACATGTTTATTGGTAAGGGAAAATATATTTTTAAAACTTTTGCACAGATATCAATAATATACAAAATTCAGAAAGAAAGAAAAGTATTAAAAGTGTAGAATAAGTCTCCAGAACATCCTTTTTTAACCCAGCCACCTAGTCCTTCTCCCACAAGGCAAATACTACTACCTGTTTCCTGTGTATTCTCCCCAAGAATCTATGCATTTGTAAGGAGGTAATTATTACAAATGTATGAGAATTTCCTTTACTTAGACATTTTGTGTTTTTATCTGCCTTACAATTTATAGGCTTTAGAAAATATTTGCTAAGTTGTTGTTTAAAAGAGTATTGTCAGGTTTTGCTGCAGCCATTAATGTTTGCAGCCATCATTTTTGTCTAATTTGTCTTTTCTAGCCATACTACGTCACCATTGTGGATGTCATAATATTTTTAATAGCTATCATAATTCCTGTATGTTTATTCTAGGGGGAGGAATAGCTTTATATATATAATATATGTATATTTATATGTATATACTTGTGCTACCTTTAGCCACAGAGAATAAAACTCCATAGTTCAGCTGGTTTGGGGAATGTGGAATTTCCTACTAGTTTACTGTGAGTACATCATCTAGGAATCTTAACTGTCGCTTAAACAGCTTCAACAAAACCTCCTTATTTTAGCCACCAAGACTTTATTCCCAATTTTAGAGGCGTGTGTTGATGGCAGCTCCTGTTAGTCTGAGGATTTTACAGTGCAAAAATTTTTTTTCTTCAGTTTTTACCTATTGGTGGTTTATTTTAACTGCTAGCAGTTACCCCTTGTTTACCTATTTCCAGCTTTGAAAAAATGTTGATATTGTCACATATCCTATCATCTCTAACATTGTAGTTTTCTGGTTTAAGAAACATTCTTCAGAATAGCTAGCTTTATGAGGGCATAATATTAAGTAAGTCTTTTTTTCTTCCTCTTTAATCTGGAACCCCAAATTAAGTTTTTAAAGCACTTTTTACCTTCTACAATATTTAGGGAAGCATGGAGAAGTATAGTAGTTGTTCACATAGCAGATTTTTCACTTATGCCACGTTATAATATCTAGAATAATTTCCAATAGATGTAATTAAGAAGACATGCTCTAACATTGTTATTATGGATTATGGATATGGGTTCTTACTTACATGGGCCCTAACTATAAATATGTAAGCAAAGAAAGCAAGTACGTGTCTTTTGGCTTTATTTCAATTGATTATAATCAAATAATAAAAAACCAAACAGCCAAAAAGAACAAATGAAATTATAATTTTGATTCATCCAACAAAGTGAACGAAGGGAAATAAATTGAAATATATGAAAGCTTTGTTATGAAAAAAGGAGTAGTCTAAAACATCGAAGTTTATCATAATCTAGATTTCCCTAAGCACAGAATATTTGCTTATCACATTATTAAAAAAGAAAATCATTCAATTGGGGATAATATGTTTAAACCAGTAATTGTACAGGTTCATGGATTTGTAATCCAGAGGAAAACAAACAAATGAAACAATGTCCCTGTCAAATGATTTCAACAACACTATAATCTCTATCTTGTTTTCTAATATTTGGATTTTAGTTATTGAAGATATCTCAATCACTATGCCATAAATCTTCAACATGTAGCTAAATCAAACTACTGATATCTGTCAAGATGGTTAATAACTATTTCCCCCCTTCCTTTTTAAAGAGCTGAAAATGCTGGTAGTAGCTTTGATATGGTTGGTAATATTTGGTCAAAGACAAACTCAATTGGAAGAAAATTCTTGATATTCCACTTATTAAATCATTTTGAATCTTCACAACTGATGAGTTTTTATGGCTTTTGTGAAGAGGAAAATATCACATATTTTAATAGCCCATCTGGTTCTGTATAGCATGCAGTAGTGTCTAAAACAATCATATGATTCTGAAATTTTTTCTTCTCCTGCCATGAAATTATATTTTTATGAACTAATCTTTGAACTACCATGTTTTCAGGTGAACTTGTAAAAAAGTTAGAAGGAAAATACAAAAGTTTCCTAGCTATATATTTGCTGGTCTAATAGAGCATGTCATGAAATAATCTATTTATATGTTCAGCAGAAGTTCATTCTTTGAAAGATAAGAAAAGGCCAATCTCAGAACAATTTGAAAATAAAGAGTACTCCCACAGTGTGGCTTATCTGGTGGAATTTTTTGAATCTTTGAGTGAGTTAAATTCTTCAAATTCAAATCCCTGCAAGTCACCATTATAAACATTGCTTTTGGCCAAGCTGACACTCTATGGAAGTTACTGGAAAGAGACAACTATGCAAATGTTCCAATTAATTTATCTGCAGTCAGAAACCAGAACACACTGAAGAAAATTATTGAAGGTTACTTTTGTTCTGAAGACCTTAAAATTGAAACATGGTTTTGTAATCCTTTCTTTGCTGACATGGACAGAAAATCAATGATGCAGACCTTGCCAAAAATGACCTCATTGACTTAAGGACAAAGAGAATGATCCTTCATGAATTTAACTCAACAAGTCATAGAGAATTTTGTTGTTCTTTGACACAGATTTGTCTTCATTTGTCAAAGTGAGCTATGAGAATTCTGATTCTATTTGTTTCTGTATGCACTTTTGATTCAGGGTTTCAGTATTTACTGCATAAAATTAGAAGTGAAAAATTGATTGGAGGTCAATTAAAGTCTTACAGAAGACCAATCAATAATTTAAGCCTCTTTTTCAAAGCAAACACCAAATTTTAATTGAAATATATAAACAAAATTATTTTTTTTTTAAATTTATGTCCACAATCCCTTTTTGATGGAAATAGAAAGTAGTTAATGGGTTCCCTTTATACTCTCAAACTCTTTCCTGAACATTCCTTATAACACATAACCTAAAATGAAAATTGATGCTCTGCAGGAGTCTGCTTTCCTTGAATCTATCTCAAGTGGAATTTGGTAAGTCTATGAAAATCACTATCTTCTTTATCTTCCTAACCAATGTCACTTTGAGGCCATTGTTCTTTCATGTTTTTTAAAAAAATAACGAAACCCTCATTCTTTAAGCTTTATATATTTCTATAGCCTATATATCCTTACTCAGTTTTTCATAAGATGACATTCTAGTCACTCTCCTGCTTTGATTAATGACTTTGACAACTGCTTCACAGCCTTTCCTTCTACTCTAACCCTTGGTTATGACTGACTTTTTGTCTTTGTTAGTTAACTATTCAAAATCCAGGCCAACTTCCTTGACCTCCTCTTTCCAATGATGCTCTCTTCTACTTTCCAACCCTTTTCTTTGACCATGCTATGGGATTCATCATTAACCCAGACACTTCTGCCTTAGGACCACAAATTCTTGCATTCTAATATCTGACCATTCCTATATCTCCAAATTTTTTATTTTCTAACACAGCATATGTAATCCAGTTTTGCTGAATTGAGTTAAATTAAAAATCAAGTGAGACAACCATATTTCATTATAACATACAGTACAAGACAGAGGTAAAAAAAAATACATTATTTTCAGTACAAAATTAAGATAGTTTGCATTTTGTATATAGGTGTTTAATGTAATTTTCACAGAATTCTGTGATTTAGAAAAGGTTGATAATTGTAGTCAAGATTATATATACATTATTAATAAAGTTGTACCTATTTTTCTCCATTGAAATCTATGTGTTCTTTCTTCTAAATTTTTAATCCTCAAAATACTAGGAGAGATGCTTTATATTTTCTTATATCCAACACATCTATATCCAGAACAAATTCTGTGCATGACCTGTGCTTAATAATAGTACATCTAATTATAAAGACAGTATATTTTGAGTTCTATTTAGGTTTGCAAATGAGAAATGATAAACAAGATTAAGATAAGGAAGGAGTTTAGTGAGTATGTAACTATTCTAAGTAAAATAAGCCTGAATTGGAAATAATAGATGAAACCAAGGAAACAAAAAGGAATGCTGATTAGAGAGAGTGAAAATAAAGGCGAGAAGAGAAAATTGGGAAAATACGCAATTGACATTAATACAACTGAAGGGAAAAAGCAAATCTATAGAATTTTATGGAATGTATATTGGCATACCAGGAAAAGAAAAGCAAACCCACATACATTTAAACCAGGGTTTCTTACCGTCAGCATAACGTTTATATAGGGATGCAATAATTCTATGTTGTGGAGGCTACATCCCTGGCTTCTAACAGGAGATGCCAGTAGAAACCTCCTCCACCAGTGTTGACAAACAAAAATGTCTCTAGGCATTTCTAAGTATCCACAGGGAGGCAAAATTATCCCTGCTTGAGAACCACTGATTTAAACAAAGACAAAATAAAGTATCTTGCACTCCTTGGGGAATCTAATTTCTTCTGTTCTTTGCCTCTGATCTCATTGACAAGGAGAACAATATTTTAATCCACTTAGTTTAACATGCTTATAAGTGACACTAATAAGACATAAGCGAGGGAGTTTAAGAGGAAAGATTAATATTGGCAACAGGAAAATAACAAACAGGAAACAATGCAAGAAAAGAAAATGTGATTTGCCATGAGGGCCAGAATGGCAAAACATAGTCAACTATATACCAGTGGTCTAGTTGCCCCCCAAGCTCTAGAGGCGTATTTATTTCTAATTTTGTTATTTCTTATTTCAAGAACTTAGTATATAGAGTTTTGTTACCTTTTCTTTTCAAAGAATAAACAAAAACTATTTCCTAGTTTTCATAAATCTTGAAGTATAAAGATTTATGAAAAGCATTACACAGCAAGCCCTACAATTTGCGTTACAATGTATGATTGTGTATCACTATATATAACTCTGTTCCTACTGTTTTGTATTAATTGTACACTATGTGTTTCAATTGACTACCTTCAAAAACTTATTCCAAATACTTTATAGATTTGCTAATTTCAATAATTGCCCTGAGACTATGGCCATATCTATAAGTGACTAAACTTATGTATTGCAAGAAGACAATGCTAATCGATGATTTGATCATTTCAGCAGCTGAAATTGGAGACTCAATATGGCTTTAATGATTCATATTGGTTTGGATCACTCTCTGAGTTGCACAATTCTGATGGGATTTTTATTTAAATGCATGTTTATTTGCATGCTTATTTCCTAGTATGCAAATATACATTCCATGAAATTTGGTACATTTCCATTTACTCTTCTGTTTTATCCATGACAATTGCAGAATGGCTAGAATCCTGTGAATACATGATTACATGTGGAAAATTCAGATTCTTGAGTATGTGATAGGGCAAAATAGGGCAGATCCTGTTTAGCCTCCATGTGAGGGCTTCAGTGAAGGGCTGACATAACTCCATTATACACTGCTCTTCCCTTTAAAGAGTCCCATAAATATAAGAACATTGTCAGCCTTGTAGCAAGGCAGCATTTTTTCACATAACTTAAGCAAAAATGATATAAATGTTTTGCCTGAGTCATCAGATTAATTCAGATGTTGTTTGACTCAATAATTATTCTGTTTTATATTTATAGACAGCCAAACTCTGATGCAAAATCATATGAATTAATTATGATCTTATCAATTCATAAGGAAATATCACTTCCACAAAGTGCTTTAACAGCTCTGTGGACTGACAGTTTTCAGTGTAAATAATAGATCTTTAGGAATTTATACTCTTTAATTTGTTTTACCTGTTAAAGTTTGAATGGATTATTTTACTGCTTTAAAAGTGTAAAATGGCATACTTCACTTAGTGCTAACTAGTAAAGGGCAATTGTTGCCTATACAATTGAGGCACTTAAAGCTATAATTTCATTTAAATATTATAGACAGCAGGTGAATAACAAAATATTAGCCAATAAGTTGAAGCTTTTCCTCAAAATTTTTTCAGGTTGTCTCCTTGCATCGTTTGAACTAGCATAAAATATGTAATAACTGGAATGATACTCCATTAAAGAATGAATTTTACATTCTGTTCTTTCCTGAGCATTGATGTTCCCCATTGCTTGCCATTATTCCTCTACTGTTGTCTGTGTTCTCAAATAAGATTAATAGAGAAGATAGAAAATTTTGTAAATTATGCTTCCTATAAATGTAGTGGGATAAGATGCCCTGATCTTGTGTATTTCATATGATGATATAAAGGGTAGAGAAAGGTAGATCAACCATGTTCTTTTATGAACTTGATCTTATCAGAGGTTACAGCTTTACTAAACCTGTTTGTCATGTGGTTATAAGTCCACAGTCGGTAGTCTCACTCGTGAATCCCTTTCTGAAAATGCTTAGAAAAGAAAGGCAGGGATAGCTCTCTGAGATTTTATTGAGCCTTTCTCACAATTCACACATGCATTCTGAAAATGCATTAATTTATGTGTTTTTTAAATGGTTATGTCCTTCCCTAAATTGCTAATTGTTAAAGATGTCATATTTGAGGAGCTTTCTTTGGCATAATCTTTCCCTTCCTGCTGTTTGAGCACATTAAGAAGTAATAATTCTTAGTTTATGATCTCACAGTCTGTCAGTTGAAGTGTCTACAGTGTCAAAAGCAAGATTATATGTGAGAGTTTTCAGAATCAGCAGGCAGAGACTAGCTGGTAGGCACAAATATTTTATAATAAGTAATATTTATTAGTATAAAAACTGTTATAAATATAAAACAGAACCAAGTTACCATTTACACATTCAACAAATATGCATTGTTCATGTTAAATTTTCATAAGAGATTTGGTTCTGATAACTGTGCTACAATTATATAAATTGTTAGCATTGCAGGGGGGCTGGGAGAAGAATTTATGGAAACTACCTTGGCAATCATCCTGTAAATCTAAGATTAGATAAAAATAAAAAGTTAAAAAAGAAGGGCACCTATAGGATTAAAACTCCTGGCATACCAAAGGAATAATTATTTGGCTAGACAACAGCTCTTGAATATTTCTAATAACAATTCACATAATTACATGAACAATCAGTGATAAGACCTATGGATATCATTTCATGTTTTGAGTCAGAGTGGAGAATAAAAGCATAATATTTTTGTAAGAAAATTAATAATTTTGTTATATATATGTAATATGTGTGTGTGTATATATATGTATATATGTATATATATATGTATAAGCCCAATGTAATTTTGAATTCAGTCACTAAGCTAGTGAGGTATTCAATCTCAGTCCATCTTTGGTGGTTCCTCTTCTGATTGAGAAAAGGCCTTTGGAATTTACATAGTGGAAATCCATTAAGCAGGAATTATCATCTGTCCATTTTCAATATGGTACATTGCCATCAGCCAGTCCACATGGCCCCTTCAATTAAAGGGATTAGTTCTGTTAGGCTACATCTAGGACACAAAAATCTAAGAGAGGCAAGATGCAGTAAGCTCCAGCTTTAGGAAAACAGATGCTAGGAAGGAAATGCATATGCATATTTTGGTTTTTGCCCAATAACAGAAAAGTGCATGAAAAAAGAGGTGAGAGAAAGTCTGGAGTGCAGCAGCCATTCGGACTGTCCTTCAAAAAGGAGAGCAGAAAAGAAACACAAATGTCCAGAATCCCTGCTGATTCTGGAAATCTGCCCCACTATCCTGAACTACCTATATTTCAAGTGAGAAAATGAAAGAAACTCTCATCTTGAGCCATTTATTATTTTAGTTCTTCTGTTGGATGTGGCAGAATGTAACTAAATATGGAAGAGCAAAAATACAAAGTATAAAGAAGTATACAAAGCTGTGGTAATGTAAGACCCTTTGGTCTTGGAAGTTGCTGTCTTTGTACATTATTAAGTGCTGTATAGATTTTGTCCAACATGTATTAAACATAAAAACAAAAACAAGCAAACAAACAAACATGTTTATTTGTTCATCTGAACCTTTCAATAGCTTTCCACAGTACTTAATCCAAAGTCAGTTTAAGAGAAGATAAAACCAGTTCTTCTGTCATGGGATTGTCTTATTTAAGAGGGCTTGTGGAAGCAGAAGAAAATACACATCAAACACACCTCCCAATTAATAATATTTTTTAAGGCTGTTGTTGCTAACCTCATATTTTGTAGATGGTAAGAGGTTTCTAACTTGAACATGGTCTGAAAAAGTTTAGATTAATGGAACCTACAGTTTTATACATACTGATGAAAAATAAAGCCTATTTTTTAGTAACTTAAGACTACATTCTCTTGTTTTCTCGTCTCTCATCCCTCACATCCCCAAAAGTATGCTTTAAATGTAAATGTTTATATCCACTTTGGATAAAACACACATACACACAACACAGTTATTAAGCTTTTCCCCATACAGTAGCATAGAATATCCAGTTAGATATGCAATATAAATCCTATCTTACTTTATTTTTTGACTATCTTATGTTTTATGCACAGATAATGGTGTGTTAAAATCTCTAAGTACATTTGTGTACATTGTATATATCTCTGAATTTCTAATACTTTCTGCTTAATATACTTTAATGCTGTTATTTGGCTCATAAAATTTTATGACTATTATATTTTCATTATAGATAGTGTCTTGTATCAATTTAATATGGCATTCTTTGTCAAATTGAATGCTTTTTGCCTTAATTATACGATGTCTTAAGTTACTACTCCAATCTTTAAGTTTCTCGGGTTTTCTTTTCAGATTTTTGCCCATTCTTTGGTTTTCAAACTTCTTTTGTCAATTTGTTTTAGACATACTGTTGGAGAGCAGCAAGTAGAATTCTTTTATTATCACTAATAATTATTTCAACACTATCTCATAATCTTTGCTTTTTAATCAAGGGTAAAACATTGTATTGTTATAAGTGGTATGGTTGGTATTTATTTTGTTATGCATGATTTTTATTCTACTGACCTGCTGTTAATTTTGTTTTGTGTAATATTTACTCTTTTATTTATTTTTGTTTATAACAAAGTAATTTATACCCTAAGTAATTACTTACAAGCAGACATCCTGTTTTAATGTTATAAACATTCTATTAGTCTTTCATTAATATTTGCCTACTATAGCTTTCTATACATTTACTATTAACTTTTCAGTTCCTTGGCATATCTTGAAAAAGGAGCATCAACCCAACCTCAAAATCTCTACAATTTAACTATGGAGAATAGTCCACATGAATTTGATTGTAATCACTGATATATTTGAATTTATTTCAACCATTAAATTTGTATTTCTATTTATACTGCTTTTTTCTGTACCTCATTTCTTCTACTTTACTATGTTGGTGCTGATTAATGGTGTTTGTTTACATTTTCCCTTTACTGGTTGGAAAATTTTTCTCTTTTTAATATTTTATATATTACACTTAGGATTTTGATAAAATATTTAACATTTTAAAACTTTGGATACTAAAAATATATCCTTTCTCCCGATTAACACTAGACAATTTTAGATAGCTTGAAATCTGTTCTTTTGTACTATTTTATAATTTTTCTCTAGTTTTTAGAATTATTTTCTAAATTAAAATGGGTTATTATATGTTTTGGTTTGCTAAAGGCTGCCAAGGCAATATACCAGAAATGGTTTGGATTTTACAATGGGGTTTTATTGATTTATACACTTAAACTTCTGAGGTCATGAAAGTGTCCAAATCAAGGCATCCTCGGGAGATGCTTTCTCCCCTAGCTGCAGCTGTGGGCTATCAGGCACATGGGGACATCTGCTCTTCTCTCCCGTCTTCTCTGGGCCTTGTTGCTTTCAGTTTCTGGCTTTAGGGGCTTCCTCTCAGCTTCTGTATTCCATTGATTGAATTTTTCTCTGTTTTGTGGTTTTATCAATTTCAGTTTATAAAGGACTCCAGTAAGAGGATTAAAACGTACCCTAGGCTATGTCTTACTGCAGTAATTTAAACAAATGACCCTTAGCTGAATTTAATATAATCAAAGATTCATAATATGTTCACACCCACAGAGATGGGCCAATTCAAGAACGTAATTTTCTGGGATCCACAAAAGACTCAAAACCAGCATATTATAATTTTAAATAATCTCTACTTTTCTATACTAACTGTATTAGTCAGCCAAAGGGGTGCTGATGCAAAATGCCAGTAATCAGTTGGTTTTTAAAAAGGGTATTTATTTGGGGTAGAGGCTTACAGTCACAAAGCCCTAAAAAGTTCAAGTCAAGGTACCCTAAGAGGTAATTTCTCACCCAGAGTCTGTTGCCACATGTTGACGTAAGATGGCAGGCAATGTCTGCGAGGGTTCAGGCTTCCTCTTCCCCTTAAGGCTCTGTGGTCCCAACTTTTTCAAATATCAGCTGTAGGCTGGGGTAAGTCTTGTCTCTCTCCTGGGGCTTGTTTCTCTCCGGGCTCAGCTGCTCTGCCCTCTCTACAAGGCCAGCTATAAACTATCACGCAAATGGCTCATCTCTCTTCCCGGGGCCTCTGACATATCTAATGGAGCCTACTGTCTTTCCTCACTTATCTGCTTCTTTGTGTATTTACTTCCCAGGGCTCCAGCATTCAAAACACTAACTTTCTTCTTTGCCATGTCATATTCTTTGTGAATCCCTGCCCACCGAGGGGATGGGGACTCAATGTCCTACTGACATGGCACAATCAAAGCGTTAATCATTATTTAATCAAGTAAAAGTGAAACCTCTGAATCCAATCCAATCTAATATGCCCAGAGGAACAGACCAGCTCACAAACATAATCCAATATCTATTTTTGGAATTCATAAACAATATCAAACTGCTGCACTAACCCAAATGTTTATCACTTAATTCTGTGGCCAATTTTTCTGGAATATTTTTCCTTTTTCCTAAAGTAAAGGTCTGTTTTTTCATAGTAAATCATGTGTTTTTACTTGTCTGAAAAGGGTCTTAAAATTGCCTTTGTTATTGAATCCTAAGCTGGGTATAAAGGTTTAGCTTGCCCATGATTAATTTTCAGAGTACATTGATGATATTATAGCATTGTCTTCTCATTACTTGCTTTCATTTTAATTGTAATTCTTATATAGTAAACTTTGTCCCCCTGTGGCAGTTCAAGATTATTTATAAATTCCAAAAAGATATATTATGTTTGTAAACTGTTCTCTTCCTCTGGACGTGATACCTTTTGATTGATTTAAATTCAAAGGCTTTACATTTACTTGATGAAATCAAGATTAGGGCTTTGATTCAGTCATGTCATCAGGGCACTCAGGGTCAATTCCCTGCCTCCTTGGTGGGGTATATAAACAGACACTCAATCAAGGAGACAGAATAAGATACACAGAGGAAGGGGGCTCCATAGACATGAAAGAGGATCTTGCGGCCCCAGGAAGAGAGATGAGCCATTTGCCTGATAGTTTACAGCTGACTTTGTGATGAGAACAGAGCAGCTGAGCCTGGAAAGAAATGAGCCCTCCAGCCTACAGCTGAGATTGGAAGGATCTGGGACCATGGAGCCTTAAGAGGAAAGAGGAAGACTGAATCCTCACAGACATTGCCTACCACCTTGTTTTGACACATGGCAACAGACTTTGGTGAGGAAGTAACCCTGAGTTGAACTCTTTAGGGCCTTGTAACTGTAAGCTGCTACCCCAAATAATTACCCTTTATAAACGCAACAGATTCTGGTACTTTGCATCAGCACCCCTTTGGCTGACTAATATTTCCCCTCTCTTTGGCTATTTGTTCTGTTGTTGTTGAGTTTTTGTTATTTTTACTTAAGTATATTCATTATTAAAAAGAAAAGATCACATTTTTACATAAATTAAAATCCAATATCACATTTTTCAAAAACTATTAAGTTTTGACCAATATATACAAATTTGGAATTGCCAGCCTTCCAAAAAATAGAGAATTTTTCCATTGAATATTACTAATATTATAATAATGAAAAAAGATAGAAAACTATGCTGCATAATTTTATTTATATGAAATTCTAAAACAATAAAAACCAATCTATGGTGACAGAAATAAAAATATGGCTGCATCTGAGGAAATATAAGTGGTCCAGAAAGAAGGACAATGAACATATCTTGGCTGATACAACTGTTTTATTGTGTGTATTTGTTATACATTGTAAGCAATTGTCAGAAATCACTGAAATGAACAGATAAGAAGTGTTTATTTTATTTTATTTAAATTATACTCCCAGGTAAATAAATAATACACATTAAGAAACTGAAAAGGAAACAGGCATGGAAAAATATTTGCAATACATTTATCTGACAAATCTTGTTTACAGAATATATAAAGAACACAGACAATGCAATAAAAAGAAAACCTATAAAATAAAAATGACAGAAAACCCACAAAATATAAGCAAAAGACTTGAAAAGTGACTTCAAAAAATAAAAATGATAAAATACTCAAAATCATTATTCACATGTGAAAGGCAAATTAAAAGTACAAAGAGATACCATTTCATACTCAATAGAATGGCTAAAATTTAACTGTCTAATAATGTAAAATGTTGACTAGGATACAGAGCAACTGCAATTACTTTTTATTGCTACTGAGAGTGAAAATTCTACAAATACTTTAAAAAACTATTTGGGCCTTACTATAAAGTAAAATATGAATTTATTGTATGTTTCAGCAATTTCATTTCAATATAGTTACAAAGAGAAATGAAAATTTATTTCTATCAATAGATTTGTAAAAGAATGTTTACAGTAACATTATGCCTCAAACACCCAACTGTACATAATTGAGTAATGAAAATCAAATTATGGTATATCTATATAATTAAATAGTACTCAGTATTAAAAAGGAAAAAATCTCACTCAAAACACCTGTAACTCTCAAATGTATTATGTTGAGAATAAAGAGTACATATCAAAAGGAGTATTTACTGTATGATTTTGCTTATATAATTTTCTAAAACAGGCAAAACTTATTTATCATGATTGACAGCAAATCAGTAGTTGCATGTTGTTAGGAGTTACCTGGAAAGAATCACAAGAGAACTTCAGGGGTGATTGAAATGTCTATATCTTATTTATAGTAGTGGTTCAAGGTTTATGCATATATCAAAATCATCCTCTTTTACTTTTGAAATATTTGCATTTCACCATATCTCAGTAAAAAAGTCTGAGCTTTTATATTTTATGAGTCTCCAGTTTATGGTAACTTTAACTCATAAAAAGTAAAAGCTGTTTAGTTAATAATACATTTCTTAGTCTCTTTGGTGAAGTTATTTAATAAAAATACTATGAATATTTGTGATAAAACAATACACATAATACAGATGTGTTTGCTGTTAGCTTGTTTACATGAACAACTTAATAATATTAATCTGCTTAATATATCAGTACACATTTTATAAAATAGCTAAATTTACAGTGTATTCATAGGTTAATTTTTTTTTAATTAAGATTGTTGTAGGTTATAGAAAACTCAAGTAAAAAATACAGCTTTCCTATATACCCCCCCTAATGTCGACACTTTATATTAGTGTGGTACATTTGATACAGTTGAAAGATTATTAAAATTTCAGTATTAGCTATAGTGAAATTGTTTGCATTGCATTTATTTTCCCATATGCCACCCTATTATTAATGTTTTGTATTAGTGTGGTACATTTGTAATAATTCATGAAAGAGCATTTTTATAGTTTTACTAATAACTATAGTCCTTTAATTACAATAGGGTTCACTGAGTTAAACAAGTCTATGTTTTATGTCTTACTTTTTATTCTAGTAACATATGTATGTCCTGAAATTTTCCCTTTGACCACAATGATATATATAATTCAGTGCTGTTAATTACATTCCCAATAATCTATTTCCAAAGCTTTGTAGTCAACCTAAATAGAAATTCTGTACAAATTAAGCATGAATTCCCCATTCCTACCCCCACCCCAGTCCCTAGTAACTTCTATTCAATATTCTAACTCTATGAGTTTGCTTAGTCTAATTATTTCAAATCAGTGAGATCATACAATGTGTCCTGTGTCTGGCTCTTTTCACTCAGCATAATGTCTTTAAGGTTAATCCATGTTGTTGCATGCTTCAGGATTTTATTCCTTTTTATGGCTGAATAATATTCCATTGCATGTATATACCACATTTTGTTTATCCATTCATCAGTTGATAGACACTTGGGTTGTTTCCATCTTTTGGCAATTCTGAATAATGCAGCTCTGAATATTAGTGTTCAAATATCTGTTTGAGTCCTTGTTTTCAATTCTTTTGGATATATACCCAATAGTGGCATTGGTTGGATCATATGGTAATTCTGTGCTTAACTTTCTGAGGAATGGCAAACTTTCTGCCATGTTGCCTACACCATTTTACATTCCTACCAGTAATGAGTGTTCCCATTGTTCTACATCCTATCCAATACTTGTAACTTTCTTTTCCATTTTTTTTTTTTTTTTAGCAGTGGCCAGCCTAGAGGGTGTGAAATGGTATCTCATTATGGTTTTGATTTGCATTTCTCTAATAGCTAGTGATTTTGAGCATCTTTTCATGTGCTTTTTATTTGTATATCCTCTTTAGAGAAATGTCTATTCATGTCTCTTGCCCATTTTTAATTGGGTTGTTAGTCTTTTTATTATTGAGTTGTGCATTTTCTTCATATATTCTGGATATTAAACCCATGTGGGAGGGAATAGTTTGCCACTTGGAAAAGAGACACATTGTTTTATGTAGGTGGCAATGAAACCACCTTAGCTATCCAACCAAGGCTGAGGAGAGGATAGAGCCATTTCTCAGGCTAGATGGAGTGGGGCAGGAGTTGCTGAAAGGTATCTTAGGTGGCTCAGGATGTGGGGGTGCCCGAGCCTGGCCCAAAACCTGGCCACGCAGCTGCTGGGACCACAGAAGAGCACGAAACCATTTGCACACATGCAGGAGGAGAACTGAAGACAGGGAATAAGTTGGCCCACATGTACATAGTCTCAGCTGCAGTGGGCTTGATGGGGACCTCCGATGCAGCCGTCCCCTCTATCGGCTCTATTGCCAGACTACTGGCCTTGGAGGATCTGCATTTGCAGGTCGTACATCAGACCAGATGGAAGCCATGGTGTCTCTTCAGGATTGCATCTTTAAAGTTACCATTAATGCAGATTGCATGCAACTCTCCAGTGGAACTTTAGACTTCAGCAAACAGAGATATATGTAGTGCCAGGAGAGACTGCACTGGCGTTTTATAAAGCTAAAAATCCTACTCATAAACCAGTATTCAGAATTTCTGTATACAGTATTGTGCCACTTGAAGCTGGACAGCATTCAATAAAATACAGTGCTCCTGTTTTGAAGAACAAAGGCTTAATCCACAAGAGGATGTAGATATGCCAGTGTTTTTCTCTATTGATTCTGAGATTGCTGAAGATCCAAGAATGGTAAATGTTGATCTCATCACCATTTCTTATATATATATATATATAT
>JAQZBX010018052.1:0-34985 GCA_029593785.1 Cabassous unicinctus | reverse complement strand
TGCTTCTCAAAAGACTGCTTCAACTCTGTTCTTTGCCTTGCCTTTTATATTCGATTCCCCACCCACCAAGGGGTGGGGCTCAACGCCCTACTGACGTGGCCCAGTCAACGCCCTAATCATAACTTAATCATGCCCAGATTAACAGATCAGTTTACAAGCATGATCCAATTATATTTTTGGAATTCATAATTACATCAAATTGGCCAACGGTTACACCAGGTAAATGCCCCCTAAGATGTTGGTTTCTCCAACTATTCTGAACTCTCAGAGAGTTCAATTTGGAAGCACCTATCCTTAATAAGAATTAGCCTCACCCATATTGTCATTTGGGAAAAAAGTGTAGTCTTCTCTCCTGAAAATTCACAGGAGCCACCCCCTCTTCGGGCTCTCAGGCTTATAACTATGATTCCTGATAAGGGAATAAAGGGCAGTGCCACGAAGAAGCTGCAAGAATTAGCCAGCATGTACCAGCAGGAACCTGGGACAGCAGGAGCCAAAGAAGTACCCAAGGGATTGGACTTGGAGGTTTTTCTTGATCAAGGGGACTGGAGAATAAGACAAGAAAAGTGAGAGTTTGTTGATCAGGGCACTGTCTTGGGATATGGGATTTAATACCCTGGCAAGGACCTCAGGGGATGGTGCAAACTTGCTGCCAGGATGGCTCCTAGAAGCCTGGAGAAAGTGATAGTCCAAGGTGAACAAAGGTGAATTTCCTGAATTGCTAGGACAGATAGTAGAGAACATGATCAAAATGTTAGAAAAGTAGGCAGGCTGGAGTGGTAATATTTTTACGAGGCTAGAACACAGATTGGGTGATTATTTTCCACTGGAAGACTCAGAGGACACAAGAGGCTCAGCAGCCCAAGAATTAGCTGGAAAGAGGGACATCAGCAACACTAAAAGTTAGTGGTGACTCCTCTGCAGGCCAGGGAGAAGAGATGGGAAGAGAAGCTGGAGCAGAACAGCCCATTGATAGGAACAGAAATGCTGGGGCCTGAAGCAATTGAAGCCAAGGAGCAGCACTTAAACACCAGAAGTCAGGAGGTCACAATTATCAAGGTAGCCATCAAGGCCAGACAGGAAGCCGATGAGGCTTGACCCACAAAAAGATGTGGAGATGATTAATAGAACATGGTTTCCTTAGGGGAAAAAATTGTGCAGCCAATGAAGGTACAATTTAACATAATCAAAAGAAGCAGGAATAGATGAGCAGGAGGCAAAAAGAACTGCGTCCTTGAAAAAGTCATAAGCCTAAGCCCATTTTTAAAATTGGGAGCCATTAATTGAAGAGGTGACTGTAACTCGGGAACAGTATGGAAAATTCATACTGTAATGGTTCCTCCAGTCCTTTCCCAAAGAAAGGGGAATACTCAGGCCTTTCAAGGACTCTTGGACACAAGGTCTGAGTTAATATAGACACACAGAGAACCAAAGTACTACCATGGTCCTTCTATTAGAGGGGGAACACACAGGGTCTAGCTAATAAATGGAGTCCTGGGCAAAATCCAGTTTACATTGGGATTTGTCATCAGTGAACCACTCAGTGATCTTTTCCAAATTTCCCAAATGTTTAATTGAGATTGACTCACTCAGAAATTGGAGCAACTCTCACATTGGTTTCTTGGCCTGTTTAGTAACAGCTATCAAAGTGGGAAATGGCAGGTGGAAGTATCTGAAATTGCCCCCATCTCAGCCAAGCCAGTAAGTGAAAAACAATATAATATGCTAGAAAGGATGACAAAATAATGGTACCCTTAAGGATCTAAAAGATACATTTCTATTATGGTTCCATTTTACTTGCCAATCTGGCTCCTGCAGAAACTGAATGGATCCTGGAATATTATAGTTTATTTCAAGTAGTAGACTGATCAGCTGCCATGATGGATGTGGTATCATTGCTAGAGCATATAAATATGGCCTCAGGTACATGGTATGCACCCATTGATATAGCTAATGCATTCGTTTATTTCCTAATCAACAAAGAGGAGAAGAAAACTTTAGCCTTCACTTGGAATGGAAAACAATATACATTCACAGTTTTGCCCCAGGGACTTCTTAACTATTCTGCTTTCTATCATAATATAGTCTGAAGAAATATGGACTGTCAGGACATTCCACAAAACACCACACTGAACCATTTTTTTCAATGACATCATGCTGATTTGTCAGAATGAGCAAAAACACCTGTGAAGATACTTGTGCTCTAGGGTTTAGGAAAGAAACTCTATGAAGATTCAGAGACCTGCCATTTTAGTAAAAGTTTAAGGGACATGCTGGGACATCCCATTCATGTTAAAAGACAAAGTGTTCCATCTTGCATTCCCTACCACAAAGAAGAAAGCATAAGCTTGGTAGGTCTCTTCAGGTTCTGGAAGTGACATTTAATACTTAGGAATACTGCTCTGGCTCACATAGTGTGGCACAAAAGACTGCCTGCTTTGAATGAGACCTAGAGCAGGCAGGTGCTCTGCAAGGAATAGAGTGGTCTACTGAAGCAACTAAAGCACCAGCTTAAAAGCAATACTCTGAGAATGGGATTCCATCTTCCAGGATACGTTATACACATTGAGTGAAAAACTTCTATATGGTACTGTGAACCCAATAAAAAGAATACATTAGTTTGAGGCTCAAGTAATGGACATAGGAGTGAACCATTCTCATTTGCAATGACCCACTATGGGACTTTGTGCTTCCCGTCCTCACAGTTCTGCATTTTGAAGGGTTATAGGTTAAATTCCTCAAAATAAATAAATAAATAAACCATGATTATAACAGTTAACATTGACTAAGCTGTTACTCTGTGCCAGAAACTATTCTAAATGCTCTGCATGTATTAACTCATTTAATCCCATCAAAGTACTATAGGGTATTTACTATTATTAGCCCCTGGTTAATGTGGAAGCCAAAACACAGAAAGCTAACTTATCCAAGTTTACACATTCAGTAAGTGTAAAACTCAGCCACTATGCACATCAAAATTTATGACATGATGACTCAAATAACATTCAATTTATATTGGGCTGCTAAAATCTCATGGTTTTCTGCAATCTTACAGCCTGGCATTCACTCTTTGCTAGGGCATGGTAGCAAGTCGAGACTATTTACTTATAGAAAAAAGCATGAATTTGCTCCAAAAATCATAGACATATCCACTAGTATTCTCTTAGTGCAGTATTCTTTCAGCATCCCGTAAAATCCACTGAGCCATAAGGGCCAAATTCAAGACTGGCATTGCAGTCTATACTAGCTGGAGAGCTTTCCTGTTCTTTGGGTTAAGCTGGCAGTTGGTTAGGGTTCCCTGTATATGGATCAGTGCAGTTCACAAATATATGACGTTTCCTTCAAAATCCAAAGAAGGCCTGTAAATATTATGCCCCCATTTTGGATGGAAGATGCCTTAGATGATAGGATCCTCATAAACATCAGAGGTGCCAGGTCCCTGTATTTTTGTGGCATTTATTTCCCATGCTGTGGCACTCATGTGTCTTCCCAAGGTAGTGGGACCCTGCTATGTTTTCTATCTGCCTGATGTCATCAGGAAAGTGGCCAGTATGATGTCCTGAACTGATGAGGGAGTTACTTGTCCCTTAGTGATATGACGTACAGAACTGGAGAGTTGGTATAACTCACTAGCAAGACCATAAAGATGTATTACTGTGTCTGCCAAATGAAAAATGGGCTTTCTGCTATTTCCTACATTTGGGGATAGAGAAAAAAGAATTCATCAAATCAATAGCTGCTTACCAAAGGCTATATTAATTTTTTCCAATGAAGAGGCTACATCTTGTACAAAATTTGCAATATTCAATCCCCACTTGATCAAATTTCTGATAATCTACTGTTATTATCCATGATTAATCTGTCTTCTTCACTAGCCAAACTGGACAACTAACTATAAAAGTGGTTGGAATCTGTACCCCTACATCCACCAAATCTGTGAGTGTACAAGGTATGTAGTATTACTTTTGATTTATTCCTATTATAGGTAGGAAAAACTCTAGAAGCTTTCACTTGGCCATCCCTAACAAAATAATAATAATAATAGCAAAAATGTATATGGTTTTTAATGTAGGCCATGTACTGCTTTACGTATTTTACATATATTAACTCACCCAATTTTGTAGTAGCCCTAACAGATAGATGCAATTATTATCCAATTTTAAAATAGAAATTATAATAGGTCAAAAAGCCACTGTGGGGGTTCTAGCCCTTGATGGGAACATCTATTTTAGTTTTGCATTCAGTAACTGGGGAATTAACCATATGCTGGGTTATGGCCTCTAGTCAAAATTCTATTACCAGCTGACCCTCATTAGCTCCATTCTTGGTAAACTTCACCAGAAATCTACCTCAAGAGTTAGTTAAGAGCAAGTGTTGGATAATACCATTGTCCAACAGATAAGGATCTGATAGCATACACTCAAAGACCTGATAGCATAAACACAAGGTTTTCTGATAGCATAAACACAAGTTTACTGTGAAAACTCACAGAAACAAAAGCAGTAGCAAGTGTATTATCATCTGTGGCCCATTTAATTCTGGAGCAGCAAACATGGATCTGGCTGTGTCCAACATCTGACTCTGAGAGAGGCAATCCAGGCTTTAGATTTTAGAACTATTAAATCGCATGATTAGGGAAATACCAGCTCCTCCTCAGGCATAATTTAAAGTTGAGGTTCAAGTCTTTTGGTCACAGTAGAATGACAAGGTAGATACTTGACCACTTTGTAGCATCTTTGGTGTGTTCAGGGTTCTGGAGTCTAGAATCTGTAGCCTGAGTCCACTAATTCAGGACTCTAGAGGCATTGAGTGCCATGCACATGTGACTAGATCAATTTCCATTGAGATCCACAGGAGACCAGCCTGCAGGGAATCAGTCTTGGACAGTATAAAACTTACCTTGTGACCACAAACATCTGGGTATCTTCTTTTCCCTTTTGCATGATTATCCTTAAATATAAGTATAGACTCCACTGAGGAAAGCTAAAGGGAAGATTCAGGCATTATTGGGGTGCTATGGCATAGGTTTTTCTCATGCATGCTGGCCTCTCCTTCACTCAAAGGACTCTGGTGTGAATATTCTTGCTGACCTGATTTTGTAATTATCAGGGTAGGCTAAACATTCGCTATATTAGAAACAATGAATGTGTCCCCAGACCTAGTGTTTCTCCCTAAGTCTGGTTTTTAGAATGCTGGTGATAAACTAAGTCTGATTTATTACATGACCATCCTGTTGGGAAAAGACTGTAACTTTGGGTATCTTTTGTCAACCTTAAGAGATATCGCAGGCGGATGGATGTGGCTCGGGTAGTTGGGCATCTGTCTCCCATATGAAGGGACCTGGGTTCGATCCCCAGGATGTTCCGGTAAAAATTTAAAAAAAGAAAAATATAGAAGGCACGTAGGCCACCAGGCCCCATGTGTGGGTGTGCCATTAGGCCCTGCGAGCCACGCAGCAAGAAGATGACGTAACAGGAGAGTGACACAAGGGAAAGCCAAGATGAGACATGCCAAAAAACCAGTAACTAAGGTGGCGCAGGCGGTAGGATGCCTCTGTCTCACATCGGAGACTCCAAGGATCAAATCCCAATGAAGACAGGAGGAGAAGGATGAGAAAAGAGGGCAGGAACTGGACACAGAGAGTTGCCCAGTGAATGGACACAGAAACAGCTAAACGGGGGGCGGGGGGAAGGGTGTAAAAATGGATAAAAGTAAATAAATAAATCCTTAAAAACTGTATAAGGGAGGAAGATACGGACTATAGTAAGTAGTAATACTTTGACGATGCTCTTTCATGATTTGTTAACAAATGTTTCACAGCAATGCAGAGTGTTGGTGGGGGTGATATGTGGAAGCCCTGTATGATGTTATGCATGTTTGTTTTGTAAGTTCACAACATTTACTGAACACTTATAGTTTATGTATGTTTATGTATGAATGATATACTTCAAAAAATTGTTTAAAAAAAAAAAGGACTTTAAAAAAATGAATGAGGGACTGCCATTATGATGTTGTCCAAGGCAGACCTTTGTTCACCTGACCTGTCCTCTCTGATATACAAATCGAGTAGGATGTTAATGGGCTCACCATCTGTTTTCATGCTAAGAATCCCAAGTTATCTAGCCACCACCAATTATCCTGCAAACCAGACCACTCAGATTACCCTGCAATGCCTGATGCCTATTATAGTAATCCCATCCATCTTGCTTTTGGTGATTGAGTGCAACCACTTGGCTTCTGTCACCCCAGGAGCCCCTATAGGCATTGAAATCAGGGAGTCATTTCAACTGCAGCATCTTCCCCCAGCATCTCTAGCCTACAAAAATTTCTGACAAGTTGCCACTTCTCTCACCAGTGTACTTATCAAAGCATTGATGAATGCTCTCTCTTCAGAGCCCTCTCTGGGTCAAAGTGAGGTAGTGAGAAGTCAACCACATATGTTAAATGAACTTCAACATATTTTGTCTCTGGATATCTTTGGATTCCTTTACTGATAGATATTATTCCATAAAGTTTCTGCCATCTCAGTTTGATTTAGTATGAGCCACCTGAGACTATATTTTAGTCACTCAACCAAACAATTATCATTACTTCCAGCTGTTGAAGTCACATTGACTACAGAATTCTGGCACTCATATAGATAAATTCAGCCCAATCTAAAATTGTTTTTCCCTCTGCTCTAGCAAGCTCAGATATATTCCCCAGACTTTTGCTGATATGAATTAGAAAATTGCTCCAATTCTTTTGGTGGGTAAGACATATCCTACTTGTCTTAACTTTGTGATTTTCCTCCCCTGAGTATGATGGGATTTAATTTAGTTGTAGATTTGGATACAATTCAGTGCAATGGGGGTGGAACAGGTTAACTGGTTCCCTATTGAAATGTAACTCCCTCCAGCCAATCAATTTCTGCATCTTTAAGCAATGTAGGAACAGTCTTCTAGAGAACAAAAAAGCTTACTTCAGCTGCTAAGAGAAGCTGCTATTCAGCTGGGGTTAGATATCTGGATTACCAGTTGTCCTATAACTCATCCTATATAACTCCATTCCAATTCTAGGAATTCCATTATTACCAACCATTGCTCTAACTGGCTCATAAGATTTCTGCTAATATTGTAAAGTCAGCTGATCTGGAAATCCACAACCTGGAGAAAAAAATAATGTACATTTTCTTTTCAGTCATTTTATTTCTGCAACTGAAAAGATAAGAGATCCATTTAGCAGCCATAGGTAGTCCCTGAGATTTAGTCTTTAAGTCCAAAATTTTAAAAATTGAATTCATTTTTTCCTATCTTTAACTTTTCAGTGTCAATAGAAGCAGCTATCCAACCTCATAGTCCCTCATAGCCTTCACTCTGTTCCTTGGCAGTGACCATTGCAATTCCCCAAGTCCTTCCTTTGATGGGTGCCCCAGATATTTGATTTAGCTGTTTTGCCACTACATCCCTTAGACAACCACATTCCCATACTTTGATACTCTGCAAGTCACTATACCTTTAACTTCAAATGACCAACTAAACCATCCCAAATACCCATCCCAAATGGTTGCTTTGGACTGCAGCCATTCCTGATACCACTTTCTAAGTCCATTAACATACTCCTGTCTGGAAGATTCAGAAACTCCTCCATACACTAATTTTTTTACAATTCTGCATATAAAGAAATCCATAAGGTTTACAGGCTTCAGAATCATTTAATCCTGCAGAGCCATGACATCAACCAGGTCTCAGATTATTTCTTTTTTTCTCTCTCTCTCTGCTTTCCATAGTGTTGGATTTATCCTAAGGCTCTTTCACCTCAAGGCTCCAGGAGGAATGCCAGCAACAATCAATGGAAGTCAAATGGGAGATACAGAGTGGCTTTCTGTGCCCTCTGCTTTGTGAGCTGGGAATAACTTGAACAAAAGCCTCTAGCAGACCTTCCTCTTTTGGTCAGAATGGGGTCATGTATCTAATTCTGAACCAAATTGCAGTAAGAAGGGACAAATATCTCTAAACCAATGACCCATCCTCCGAGTAGTGATGAATTCCCTTGCTACAACTTATTTTAAAAACAATGGACTTGATGTTGCCAAGTCACCCACAATATTCATTACTCTTTGCTAACTATGTTGAGTGATTTTTCATGTCTAATGTCATGAAAGTTATTGACCTATCCAATCAACTTCATCAATGCCCATATCTTTTTTGAGAGATTTGTCAGGAAATGGGAGCAGACTATGACACTTTCGGTTTGTTGATTTATACAGAGGATATATCTTGAAACACTTGATTGAACGTTGGGGCAATGTTGGAAAATCCTTTCTCAGGAAAATAAAAGACAAGGAAAAGTTCATTCACAAATTGGCTTAAATAGCCCATAGCTTTTTGTTACATGAATGAGTTAAATCCTTTAATGTGCATTCACAAATGTGGATGCAGTTAAGTTTTTGTATTTAAAACAGAACTGGTGTAGAAATTTCCATCTCTTTTCTTTGGGGATTCTTTATTTTGTTATCTCCGAGCAGCTGGTTAGGGTAAGCTCCATTAAGGCAAGGATTTTATTTTATAATCTTTTCACTGTGATATTCCTAGTGTTTAGTAAGTAGTCAATAAATACACAGGGAATGAATGACAAAGACTACTGTTGAGAAATCATCCTGACACCTGAAAATGCCTAAAGATAGACTACCCCCAGGCTGACACCTACAGTACTCTAGAATTTGGAATAAAATGCTCTCCTGCCCTTGGTGTAATTTTTGTTAGGTTTATCTTCCTTTGTCTCTTGTGATCTGTGTGGCCTATTGGTGACCAAGGTTTGGATGTAGATGGAAAGGAAGGAGAAAATAAAGCCTATTTTTAGTCTAGACCTCCTTCTTCCCTTATTCTGCCTGGCCTGGTCCATACAAATGAAGTCATCATGGCGTTCATGTTTTCAGCAAATCAGACGTTGATTAAGGAATCCTATTAAGACACTGTTTCACGAGGGGTCCAAGAATACGTGAATCCCCTGATCCTTGCCTTGGTCAGCCATAGTTCCTCCTCAAAAGGTCATAATACGACAATTGTAGCAAAACAAGCAATGCAGTACTTCCTTATTAGGTAGGATTTTGTGTCAAAAGTAGAGCCCCAGTAAGTTAGGTTGAATCATGTGGAAATATTTATTTCTCCCGCACTAGATAGACCTAATATTCCTGAATTAAGAAGCCTATAATGCCTGCTCTATTTCTCCAAAAGCTCAAACCAAAATCAAGGAGCTCACCCAACCAAAGAGATCCAATCACCCAGAACAGAGAAAGCATGTTTGCTTCTCATAAAAGTCACTCACTGCTCCTAGCAAAGCGGCTCAGTTGGGACTCTGGAATCTGAACAATTTGAAGCCTTGTTTTTCCTCCTTAAGAATCAGAAGATATGAGAATGGAGTGAAAGACAGGATTTCGTTCTCCCAAAAGCCAATACAGCACAGCTCGTAAGAGTCAAGTGCTCCATGTTGAGGATTTGAGGCCAAAGCCTTGAACTAATTAGCAGGACAATTTTTTTTGTAATGTCTCTTTCCTATAAATTATTTGTGCACCCAGGACAATAGAAGTGAGAATTCAGGGGTCCAGAAATCAAGTCATACATATATTTCAGCCCTACTTGAAGTCACATCTAATAAGAGAGCCAGACTCCCATTAAAATGTGTGTAAAAATATTAAAACATACAATATTGTCATATGTTTGGAAATAGAATGACATAGCTTAAGATAACTTTTGAATGCCATGTAATCTATTACCATGTCTCTGTGAGAATACTCCTCAAGTCGTTTAAAAAATTGCTATGTATAATTTTCTTAGAGTTATTCAGGAGAGGGATGTTTAGGTTCTTGGGTTTGGGTTCTGCCAGAAACAGAGGCTGAGTCAGGGATTAATGAGCAAGTTGTTGATTTGGGAGGCGATTCCAGGAAGTAAAGGTCAGGCCTGGAGAATTGAGAATGAGAAGCAAAGGATGCATCAGGGGGTGTGTTAGTGAGCAGGCTGCTGCTTTAGGCAACCAAAGCAAATTCTGGCTGCCCTGCCCAGGGACTTCTGGGAGGCAGTAGGGAAATGCATGGCACATCAACTTCTCAGATCAAGCCCTTGGACAGAGGGTCATCTAAGACTTTGGTAAGAAGGCTTCAATCAGCACAGGGGGAGGTGAGTGCCCCAGCCATGGGCATTAATAGCTCCTGCTACACATATAAGCTTCCTTTTGGTAAAGTTGTCTTGGATCAACACTCTTTATCTTTACCAGTAAATCATTTCCCTAAACTCTGCCTTAAGTCCTTTTTGATATCCTTATGACTATAAAGCAGAAGTTTTCTTTTATAATCTTCATCAATAGAAACAGAAACATTGCTTTATAGACAGAACTTGGAGAATATTATAATGTCTTTCCTCATTTTGTATGTAACTTATTTACAAAATATATGATAAAGACCATGTGTGTCTTGCTCTTATATTATTTTAAAACTAATTTGGAGTAATATACCAACACTTCTATCCACTATCCTGAAAAAGGAATATTAAATAATATTTATAAATCTTATTATGCCGCAGGCATTGTTTTAGGTGCATACATGATTTAAATCATGGAATTCTGCCAATAAACCTGTGAGATAGGTGCTATTAATATGCATAGTTTACAGATGAGGAAAACAAGGAACAGAGAGGCTAGTTTACCTGCCCCAAGTCATAAGGCAGGTAAGACATAGAGCCACGTTGGAACCCAAGCAGACTGGCTTCAGGGCCCACGATCTTCACCTCTGGGCTATACTGCTAACAGAAGAAACACACCACAGATATTGCATTCTATTCTTTATATCGAGTGTTCCAGTAGGATTCTAATTTTTTGTGAGCTCCATAGACCATAGGGTCTGGCATCTTTCCCCATGATTGAAGTCATCCTGTCACCCACTGTATTTGTGCAGCTTGGTGTATAACAGTTGACCTCCTGCTTGGTCCTTTCTATCTATATTCTGTTTATTTTTGCCAAGGTCATCAACATCCAATCTCTTTAAGCTTACTTTGGTTTTTTGTTTCTTTGTTTGTTTGTTTTGTCTAAACCTGTTACATATTAGATCTTCTTGATCTGTGATAATTAAAAAAATTAACGAAAGGATTAAGAGCCCTCTCTCACATATAATGTGTTCTAAGAATGCAAAACATTTCATTTAGATGATAAGAGGGGTGGAATATTTACCAAGGTGCTATTTAATTCTTACGGAAAAATCTTCGGGCTTAGAGATAGGTTAGGGGATTTATGGGAAATGATAACATTCTAAATCTCCACATTCAAAGGGAGATAATTGATACCAGAAGAAAGAGTATGATATAAAATGTTTTGTGGGCTATTGCACATAAAAAAAATGTAGAACAACACCCATAGCATTCATGGAAGCACACATCAGTAATCAGTGCTCAATTCATTTTATAAAATTTATGAATTTTTTCCTTGATCAAATTATTTTCACCCTATTAAAAACCAGAGTTGGATTTTCCAGCAATCAAGTTGAATTTGAAATGTATGTGATCCTATCAACTAATCTATTTCTGTATTCTGATAACAAAATGTGTAAACAGTTCAGGAGATCCCATGAGTTTTCAAATTTCAAACCTTTTTGCAAGGATGCCTTTGAAGCCTTTTAAAATAGCAAGTCATATCAATATCTCTTTCGTTACAAATGTTTTTAATTTACTCCCCCTTTAGACCAAAGAAACTTATTAAAATCTGGCAATTCTTTTACTTTTGACTCTTTTTTTTTAACAAGAAATTAAAAAAACAAGAAAAATAAATAAGTTTCCATGGTCTTGAAAAAGAGTGGCAGTATAATATTCACTTTTGTGGCCATTTTCAAAGTATAACTAAGATCAAAGTTCCATTAATTATAGAAAAGATAATGTGTCAAAAACAATTACAGTTGGGGGCGGAATTCAAGTAAAAATTCTTAAAATATGGCAGCAGCAGCATTTTCATAGCAAACTGTCCAGTTTCTAGTCAGTTTCATTCAGAAATCTTTCAAGAAACTTTCTGGCTCTGCATTCCACTTTGATGAAACAAGTAAAAGAACACTAGATTTCTACCCTAAAGTGATTGATTCTCCAAACTGCAGTGTGCTGGCAGCTCAATTTATATACCGTATTTGTTTTTGACACAACTTGCTTCACTGTGGTTCAACTTCTCTAAATTACCAGCAACTCCTTTACTCTTCACCACTATGCATCCCTATAATTTATGATATCACAACTTTCTTTGTTCTACTTATAGTTAATAATTTAATTATTCTTTATTTTGCCACTTAGTTGAAAAATTTGTAGTTTGTTGTTGTTGTTGCTATTTTTGCTAAAAAATATTTATTTAAGGCAAGCAATAGCTGGAAGAAAAATTTAGGCAATCAGGAATAGCCCTCTAAATCCCAAGAGATAAGCAAGCCAAGAAGTATTTATCGGCACATCGGGAGGGAAACAGGAAGGCCCTTACCTACTCTTGTTTGACAGCCATGAACTAATGTATGGGCCATCAGACAAAGGGGAAAACCTTTGGGGTCATCCCTGTTACAAACCCGTGAAATCTGATAACATGAAGGATTTTATAACCTTGACAAGCAAGGAACTTGAGAAGTCAGTAGAAGGAAGGCAAACAGGAACAAGGCACACTCCTTCCTCTACTTTTATCATCCTGTAAATATTTGGGGCTAATTTTCATATGCCATTCTGTTCTTTCCATACCCAGAGGATGAGAAGACATTTTGCAATATTAGATCTAGCTCATGGCAAATATCAGAACCTCAGTAATTGATTTAGAATCTAATGACATACAGAGAAAAGGCTAACTTTTTCCCTTGAAAATTCTTCTCAATAAAAATAAATTGACTCATCAATCTGTCTGCCTTGTTTAGCACTTCACCGCAACATTATTATTAAGATTTTGTTTCCAGTCTACTAACGATTCTTCAATGGGGTGGGAAATAACTTTGCTATCTTCTTTTTCATTTTGGTTTTGCTGTTTTGTAAGACATTGCATAGTTTCAAGTCAATGAAAAAATAAATATGTTGAGAGATTTGTCTCCATACCTGCCTTTTTCTCTCCATATCCTCCCTCCTCTTATAGGTGAATATTTTTATTTGTTTTTAGATTAACTTTCCATGTTTTCTTTCTGAAAAATGAGTATAGGTATATATGTTTATAGATATGTATAAAGGCATACACTTACACATACATTGATTGTATCATAAATGCTATTCTGAATCTTTTGCTTTTTTTACTTACAAATATATCCTGTGCTTATCTAAAGACACTCTTTATTCCATTTTAAAACTGCTTTGTACACTATGATGTGGATGCATCATAGTTTATTCATCCAGTCTTATAACAATAGATATTTGGGTTGGTCCATTTTGCTCTTACAAATAATGCTGCAAGGAATGCTCTGTACACATCATTTTTGTTCATTTTTTTTGCCAGTTCTAACCAACTTATTTTTAAAGTGATCTTTCTAGGCAAGGGCAAACCACAATTCACATACAATCCATATGATTTGCATTTTATCCATCACAATGATCTCCACAAATCTGGCAGAGACATTTCAGGATTCAAGGCCAAGATTCCATGACTATCAAGCTTCAAAGGGCTTATCCCACTTTTTAAAAAAATGCAAATAGTAAATCAAGTGCAGAAAAGTAACCAAGCCTCTGCATGATTTTCCTTACAGGGTAAAAAAACCCTATGAAAGATGTGTCATCAATAGCAGGCTGAAAACTCTGGAGATCTAATAAGCATTAAATAATAATTATGATAACACAGATGCTAAAAAGCTGTATTGTATTATGATCATTTATCATTCACCTTCAGCAACAATTGGGAAGTCAAACTGTGATTACTCTAATGTACTAAAAACTAGACACAGAATTTGTGTTTAAGGAATGTTCTGGTGCTTTTCTGGACAGATTTTTAGAAGATCCATTTCATCATCATATTTCATTTCTACTCATTACCACATAAAATAGTATTTCTGGTAAAATAGCATTTACATAGATGTTACTGATACTTCTTTTTTGGGTACTCTCTAGGAGTAAAACTTTTTATTTAATTTCAGGCCTTATATGTATTAAAGAGACTGAGCTTTAAAAATGTTGAACTATATCCAATAAATTCACTTTAAAAGTTTTAGGAAGCCCTACATGTTTTTCTGTTCACTCCATTTATCTGCTTTCTTTTATTTTTAATGTTGTATGCTTACCATTCAAGAGAATGTATTCTTGCTTAAATAGCAATACACTATGCAAGTTGAGAAACTATGGAAAATTATGGTAATAATTAAATTCAATTGATAGGTGGTACAAACTGCCCCATAACTTCAGTGAATCTATACAGTGGAGAAGTTAAGAGTATGGGCTCTGCCTCCTTGTTGCTCAAATGTGGCTTCTCTCTAAGCTGAACTCAGCATATAAATACATTACCTTCCCCCCAGCATGGGATATGACTCCCAAGGATGAGCCTCCCTGGCACCGAGGGATTATTACCAAGCACCAACTAACAATGCAACTGGAAAAAGACCTTGACCAAAAGGGGGAAAAAGTAAAGACAAATGAGTTTATATGGCAAGAGACTTCAAAGTGAGTCAAGAGGTCATCTCAGAGTTTACAGTTATACACGTCTCAGCAGGATCTCATTGAATGCCAAAGTAGATAATACCTCAAATAACAGAACTCCTGAGGGCTCTGGAGACATCCAGACACTATAGTCAGTGCAGATAGCTCAAAAGTTACGTGCCTTGTCAGTGGGCCCTACTTGGAATTTATGCTCCCCACTGTGACAGAATTGGACTCAGTTGTGGTTTCCCTACGCATGGCTCTTCTGTCCTTCTATTTGAACCTATAATTAGTACTAGAGATGGCAGGTGTACAACCAAGAGACTTAAATTTTTGTGCTTTCCATGTGCTAGCTGGGTGCTGAATCTCAATGGAGTTGCAACACATACTCTCCATTTCATTGGTCTCACCCAGGACAATTAACAAGGAGGTGATGATGGATAACCACCATACCAAGGAACCAAGAGAGTCTACAACATGCAAGCAACAGAGTCCCATCCATCAGCTCTATGAGATCGAAGTCCCCTCTCAATTAGAGATGGAGTGGGCATCACCATCCCAGACTCATCAGGATTGGGGAATGAACTATGGACTAAAGTAGACTTACTGGTATTCTACTATAGATTCATTGTGATTTTAGCAATGGAAAAAACTATATCATTGATATGGAGGCAATGGCCACTGGAGGTTCTGAGGGCAGCAAGAGGGAAAAACAGGTGTAATACAGGGGAATTTTCGGGACTTGCGAATGTCCTGAATGGCATTGCAATGACAGATACAGGCCATTATATATCTTGTCATAACTTACAAAATTGTGTGGGAGAGAGTGTAAACTACAATGTAAACTGTATTCCATGCTTAGTGGTAATGCTCCAAAATGTGCTCATCAATTGCAATGAATGTAGCACACTAATGAGGGGTGTTGTTAATGTGGGAAAGTATGGGAGATGTGGGGAGCAGGGCATGTGGGAATTCCCTACAATTTTTATGTAACATTTATGCAATCTAAGTATCTTAAAAAAAATAAAAATTGAAAAAAAAAAAGAATATGGGCTATGGAACCTCAGTGCCTGAGGCCACAAGTTGGCAATTCCTATTGAGAATTAAGCCAAAATGTTAAAAAAAAAATTTTCTTTAATTTTTTTGTTTTTTCCCATTTTTTGAATATCCCAATCCTTTAATTTTATTTTATTTCTAGTGGTTTTTTCTTAAGTTTCCATGTATTTTATCTCTTATGTTTAAACTTATCTTTATTATTTCATTTTCCTATTCATTGTATTTGGCTATTATATGGGCTTCATCTTCAAGGAAGGTTTGGATCACAGAAGGGTTACAGAGGTGGCAGGAAAGGATCATTGGTGGGGGGTGTTTGGGATGGGGGTTTCATGGGAGGAAGTTCACCTGAATATACATGAAAGATATATAAAGTTGTTCAAATGATCAAGGGGTGGGGCATGGTCACAGTGGGTAGACAATCACTCAATAAATGAGGGAATACTGAATTCCCAGCCTGGAGAGCTCTGCCACATTCTCCAAGGGAGCATCAACAGTCCCCTGAATGAAGGGCAGTGTCTGGCAAAGGAGGATGGTCCACTGATGGGTTCTTGTTATTGATGACTAGCCTTATGAGTTTTTGCTCTTGTAATTGAAACTTAGCCTACTGTTATGGGGTGCCTAAGGGTTGCCACCTGAGAGCCTCCTTGTTCCTCAAATGTGGCCTCTCTCTAAACCAAACTCAGCATATGAATGCAATATCTTCCCCCAAGCGTGGCACATGACTCCTGGGGATGGGTCTCCCTGGCAACGAGGGATTAATACCAAGTACCAACTGGCAATATGACTGGAAAAAGACCTTGAATAAAAGGGGGAAAAGGTAAAGAGAAATGAGTTCATGTGGCTAAGAAACTTCAAAGAGAGTCGGGAGGTCATCCCAGAGGTAACACTTACACACACCTCAGTAGGATCTCATAGAACACCAAAGTGGATATCACCCCACACAGAGGGGTTCTTGAGGGCTCTGGAGACACCCAGGTCCTATATAAGGGGGGATAGCTCCAGAGATTGATGCCTTATCAGTGGGAAGTACAGTTTGTAGGTGTACTTCCAGAGACTGGAGCCTCTGGCCTGCCCATGTGCCAGCTGTGCCTGGAATCTCGGTGGAGCTGCAACTCCTACTCTGCAGCTCAATGGACTCACCCAAGTCACCTGGTGAGGAGACGATGATGGACAACAGCCATCCCAGGGAATGGAGAGAGCCTGCAGCTGCAGGCAGGATAATCCCATCCACCGTATCCATGGGATAGAAGGCCCCTCTCACTTGGAGGTGGAGTGGACATCACCATCCCAAACTCCTCAGGACTGGAGGAAGAGCTATGGACTATAGTGGACTTAATGGTATTCTGTTGTAGACATATTGTGATTCAAGCAATGGAAGAAATCCCAACAGTGAGGTGGAGCCAGTGGCCACTGGATGCTTCTGGGACAGGGAAGGGAAAAGCCTTTTTAGGACTTGGGAATTGTCCTGAGTGGCATTACGATGACAGATATAAGCCATTTTACATCAGCATATAACATGCAGAACTGTGTGGGAGAGAGTGTGGTCTGCAATGTGAACTATGGTCCATGCTTAGTGGCAAAGTCCGAGGATGTGTATATCCATTGCAGGTGATGTGCCACACTAATGAAAGATGTTTATGTGGGATGTTATGGGAGGTGTGAGAGGTGGGGAACATGGGAACCCCTGTAATTTTTGTGTAACATTTATGTAATCTAATCATCTTTCAAAATATATTTAAAAAAAAAAAGAATTAAGTCAACTTTGGCAAGTTATTTAACATCTTGATGCCTTGGATTCCTCAACTATAAAATTAAAATAATAGTAGTGCCTACCTCATATGTTTGTTATGGCAATTAAATGTGAATAATATGGAAAGCATTTGTTTGTGGCATTTAGTAAGTGCTCAATAAATTTTAGCTGTTATCTTCTCTAAATTATCGTTATGCTTAGGCTTTCATAGTAAGAGAAATTGGTGGGCTTAACAAAAACTTTTCGGCTTTCTAATTTTCAGCATGGCACAGTGGAAACAACCATCTTCCATAGTAAGGTAGGCATGTGGATTGCTCAAGACAAACCCAGAAATTTCCTAAGAAAATAGTACCAGAATGCAACAATGCAAGCAGGGATAAGGATTTGGGGGTGCTATCGTCTCCTAAATACTCTAACACACAAGATGGTCAAAATTATTTTGAGCTGCAAAATTAAAATACAGTGTTTTGAGTAACAGAGGATTCAGATGAAACTACCATAATAAATGAACAAAACGTTCCAGGTTAAATATCCTCTGGTGAATATACTCTGTCTATCTCCTACATACTCCCTTCCACAAACCTAAATGAAGTTTTTCTATTATATACTTTGGCATCAATGCATTTATGATATTTATTCTATTTACATCAATGCTTTGGTGATACTCTTTTTATTTCTCATTCTTTTCTGGATTGAAAGATCCATGAAGGCAAGAATATTGATTTTGTTCACAATTATTTTGTTCTTTCCCATTATCAAGGGCACTTGTTGAATAAATTACTTGCATTAACCATTTACATTCTGGAGAATGTTTGAGAGAAAAAGGCACTTGTAACTGTAAAATAGTTAATATTTTAATATTTTTCTTTGACAAGAGATAGATATTAGGATCAATATTAATTTGTAACCTGTCTGGGTCTGTAATGATAAAATTAAATCAGAATAATAGACTATCTTATTTCCTGTTCTCTGTGGCAAAAATATACATGCAGAAAATCTAACTAATGTTTCTAATAATTAATATAAGTTCATAAGAGATAGGAATCAGAAGACGACATTTTTATAACATCAAATCTTTTATCAGATCATTAAGGATTTCCTCTTGTCAACCATACTTGCAATGATATTAAAATGCAGAATTCATGTTGAGCTCATGGGGTTGATACATTACATAGTCTACAAGCATGAAAGGGTGAAAATTGAAAGGCCAAATTGAACTGTAAACATTCTTTTGCAGATAAATAGTATTACATCTAATTCTATAATATTAACCAATTTCTACACAAAATGGTAGTCTAAAACAGTAGAGAATAATGTTGTAACAATCCCTAAAACATGTCTGCTCTTAATGTAAAATATCAGGATGAGAAAACAAGACCTACAAAGTGTTAATGTAACAGTATTTTAAATGAGACTTTTTCTGTCTTAGAATTGCAGCTGAAGATTTATATCAAGTTCATACATAACCTTACCAAGGATGCTAGACATATTTGCAGGATTTTCTTTAAATGAGCAAAAAAGTGATATAATTGATGCACCATCACCTACTTCTAGTCTCTACGTAAAAAATGGATCCAGGGGAGGAAAATTGCTGTCAGATTGGTAGTGGGAAATGCTGCATGCTTGCCCTCACTTCCCCAGGTGAGGGGAAGCTTTAATAAAATCATTCATGCACAGTGGATTTGCTACCACGGGAGAATGATATTTAGCCTCCCTGGATAGATAATTGCTGTTTTAGTTTCTGGAGTTACCCAAGCAAATACCATGCTATGAGCCAGTTGCAACAATGGGAATTTATATGCTTATGGTTTTGAGGCGAAGAGAAAGCCCAGATCAAGGCATCATCAAGGCAATGCTTTCTGGCATTATGGGGCTGTCTGCTGGCGAACCTGGTCCATAGCTTGTCACATGGCAAGACACGTGGTGGCTTCTCCTGACCACTCCATTCTTCCCAGGTTCTGATGCATTTCAGCTTCTTGCTTCAGTGGTTTTCTCTCTCTGTGTGTCTGAATTTTATTCTCTTATAAAGGACTCCAGTAATAGAATTAAGACCCATCCTGATTGGGCTGGGTCGCACTTTAATAACTGAAGTAAACTCATAAAAATATCCTGCTTACAATGGGCTCACACCCACAGAAATGGATTAGGTTTAAGAACATGTTTTCCTGGGGTACATACAGCTTTAAACCACCACGCTTAAATGCAGAAACTAACATGCCTGACTTGTGCTGCCACAGAAGCAAAATGGGCTGTGACTTTTTTCCTTTTCTTTTTTTTTTCTTTTGTTATATAACAGATTTATTGAGATATTGTTCATATACCATACAATCCACCTATTTAAAGTGTACGCTAGTTCAATGAATTTTAGTATATTCTCAGATTGTACAACCATCACTACAATCAATTTTAGAACATTTTTATCATCTCAAAAAAAAAGAAAAGCATACCTTTTAGCTTTCACACCTCCAAGCCTTCCATACCCCCAGCCCTAAGCAACTACTGCACTAGTTTATGTCTCTCTATATTTACCTACTCTGGACATTTCATATAAAGAGAATCATAATAGTTTTTTTGTGACTGGCTTCTTTTACTTAACATGTTTTCAAGTTTTATCAATGCTGTAGCATGTATAAGCACTTCACTCCTTTTTATGGCTGAATAATATTCTGCTGTATGGATATATCACATTTTCCTTGTTCATTTATCCACTGATAGGCAATTGGGTTGTTTCCACCTTTTGGCTATTATGAACAAGATTGCTACAAATATTAATGTAAAATTTTTTGTATGGACATACATTTTGTTTTCTCTTGACTATATATCTGGGAATGGACTTGTTAGATCAAATGGTATCTCTACTCTGGTGGTTTGGAACTGTACATACCCCAAAAAATCATGTACTTAAAGCTAATCCATTCCTGTGGGTATAAACCAATTGTAATTAGGACCTTTTGGTGAGGTTACTTCAGTTAAGGCATGGCCCAGGCTCAATCTTAATCCCTTTACTGCAATCCTATATATACAGGATGAATACAGAGAGAGAGAGAGCCACAGAAGCAAGAAACTGAAAGCAACAAAACCTTGAAGAGAAGGGAGCCACCAGCAGATGCAGCCTGTGCCTTGCCATGTGGCAGAAGAGTCAAGGATCACTGGCAGCTGGTCTTTGGGAAGAAAACATTGCCTTGATGAGGCTTTAATCAGACGTTTTTCTCAGCCTCAAAATTTAAGCTAATAAATTCCCATTTTTAAGCCAACCCATTATATGGTATCTGCTTTCAGCAGCCTAACTCACTAAAATATCTATGTTTAACTTTTCAAGGAACTGCCAGACTGTTCTCCAAAGTGACTGCCCCATTTTACAGTCCACCAGCAATGAATGAGGTTTCTGATTTTTCCACATCTTTGTCAACACTTGTCAACTTGACATTGGATTCCAGCCATTCCAGGGAGTGTGAAGGGGTATCTCACTGTGGTTTTGATTTGCATTTCCCTAGTGACTAATGGTATTGAACATAATTGGTCATTTGTATATCTTCTATGGAGAAATGTCTATTCAGAAGACTTGCCCATTTTTTAAAAATTGAATTATTTTTATTATGGAGTTTTTTATATATTCTATATAGAAGTCCCTTATTGGAGGCATGATTTTTAAAAACATTTTCTCCCAATCTGTGAGTTGTCTTTTCATTTTGTTGATTGTGTACTTTGAAGCAAAAAAAGTTTTTAATTTTGATGAAATCGACTTTATTTTTTCTTTTGCTGTTTGTGTTTTTAGTGTCATACCTAAGAATTCATTGCTAAGCCAAAGATCATAAAGATTTACTCCTAAATTTTCTTCTAAGAGTTTTTCAGTTTAGCCCTCATAAAATGGTCTTTGATCCATTTTAAGTTAATTTTGTGTATTGTGTGAGGTAAGGGCCCCACTTCATTCTTTTACATATCACTATCCACTTTTCCCAGCTGTGGCAGTTTGAGATGATTTAATGAATCCCAAAAGAGAAAGATTATGTTTGTACACTAATCTGTTCCTCAGTGTGATACCCTTTGATTGCATTAAATTCATCTGGGGTGTCTTTGATTAGACTACCTGTCAAGATTTGGGCTTTTTTATTTGACTACATCAGTGGGCATGGCTCAGGTTGAGTCTCCACCCTTTTGCTGGGTCTGATATATAAAGGACACTCACAAAGACAGACACACAGGGAGAGAGAGTGCTGTCATTTTTTATTCTGCCATGTGACAGAAAGGCGAAGGCTTAAACAGTGAAACCCCAGACAGAGATGAGACATTTTGCGTGATAGCTTATAGCTGAGATTGGGAAGAGAGCAGAAAAACCAAGGTTCATATAGGAGGCCCAGAAAGGACAAGCCCTATGCCACGAAGCCTCAAGAGGCTCGGCCCCCAGAACTCAAGAGGAAAGGGTGAGCTCAGAGGGGAAGGTAGAGACCAGCCAGGGATCAGTGACTATCTTGCTTCAATAAGTGGCAACTTATTTTGGTGAGAAAACAACCTTGAGTTGGACTTTTTATGGCCTTGTCACTGTGAGATTTTACCCCAAATAAATACCCTTTATAAAGCCAACAGATTTCTAGCACTTTGCATGAACACCCCTTTGGAAGACTGATACAGCAGCATAGTGTAAGATTTTGAGAGAACTTTAACTATTTTCCTTAGAGTTTGGGAATGGAGTTTGTTCCTGTTGTTTGAAAAAGTCTGAAGACAACTGGCTCATGTCAAGAACTGAGAAGGGCCCGAGATTTTATCTGACTTGCAAACTAACAACATATGTACACACTTTCATGAATACGGGCAGAAGACTGGACATTCCTGAGTGAGAGACAAAGGACTTTATTCTTCATAGCATAGAAGGCAGCATGGCCTTTATGTTGGCACCATTTCACCAAGCCCCCAAGTCCCTCGGGGCTTATGAACAACCAAGGACCCCTGAGCTTAGGAAACCCCCATCTTTCATAATGGGTTACAAGCAAATCTGCTCAAACTTTGCCATGGAGAAAGATATTATCTGTTCTATACTGGTCAGCAGACCAATCTGCCCTCTGCCCTGGAGGGAGGCACCATCTCTGTCTTCCAAGGTGGTTAACAATACAAACATCCTTGGAGAGACAGTCCAGAACAAAGGCCATCCGTTCCTCTCCTCACAGGATGTACAGGAAAACAAAAGACGTGTGGAAAAGTGTCCCCCCAAAAGCCAGATGCAGTTGTCCATTATGGCAAGAGGAGGTGGCCATGTTTGGGAAATCAAAAAGTATTTAATCTTGACTAACAGTATTAAGACAAAGACACTGAATATGTGAGGAATGAGGCTGATTCCCCTGTGTTAGGAGTTATCTTTTCCCTAGTCCCTACACTGAGGATAAAGAGAAGCCTATGGATGGCCTGAGCCTCAGCTTCCAAAAGGAGATAGAGGCAAATAATAAATTAGAACACGGGTTTTATTTTTAAGATAATATAAAGTCCCTTTCTACCAAAGTATTTCCCCACATACCAATTTAATGTTCAATTCTACCATATTTAAAGACCAACAAGCAGCTTTTGGCTCTTATATGTGTCCCTCTCAACATATGAGATGAAGAAAGGAAATCCTTAGGAGGGATAATAAGACGGGGAGCTATTTTGAAGCAAAGAATAAGTAGCTCAAGAGGACAGCCGTGAAGCAGCATGGGGGCCCTAGGCATGAAGCGCTGGGAGGAAAGAGGAAACGGTAAGAGACCCATGCAAACCAAGTGAGGTTTTTATTTTGTTTTGTTTTAGCTACCAGGCCCAGGGATTGAACCTGGGACCTTATATGTGGGAAGCCAGTGCTCGACCACTGAGTCACATTGGCTCCCCTGAGTTGGTTTTGGTTCCTTTGTTTGTTTGCCTGTTGTTTGTTTTTTTGTTTTTAGGAGGCACCCAGAACTGAACCTGGGACATCCCATGTGGGAGGCAGGCACTCAACCTCTTGAGCCACATCCGCTCCAGAGATGTTTCTTATTTTTACTCATCTAGGCCTTTATCTTTTTTTTTTCAAAGTTTGAATGGAGGAATCTTCCCCCAAGCCAGAGCAGTTTTATGTAATTTTGGGTCCTTATTCTGCCTAGAGTCGTAGTAAAAGTAAAAAGCAGGATCCGTATATGTTTTATGGTACCAGACCTTTACTTAGACCTAAAGAGAAGCTTATTGATGATGCTAAACCTGCTCCCTATGACCTGAAGGATGGTCATAAACTTTAGGATGAGGATCTATAGAGGCTCCTAGAGTTAACTGTGCATCACAGCTAACATCTGCCTGAAGCTTATTTATTGCATACAGAAGAAGACACACACATCTTAGAGGACTCTGTGTTACTTACCACTAGCCCTAAATGCTAAGTGCTGTTTCTTTCTGCTGTGATCCTCCATCAGTAACCCCAAATCTTGGTGACAGAACAGATTTTACTTTTTACAGTTTGTGTCCTTCTTGTAGTCTAGGACAATTCTGCTTTCGCCTCCTATTTACCTGTGTCTTGGGAGAAGGAAAACAGCTGGGAGTGGGTCAGAGTGCACATACCAGGAATAAAAGAAGAATAAAAGAAGAAGCAGGACAGAATTACTCAAATGCTCCCTTCTGAAGAAAAGAAGGTAAAGAGATAAGGTGTGTATAAAGAAGGAAATGGAAAATGTATGGTATTTTAATGTGGAAAGGAGAAAAATGTGTTGATGGCAAAGGGGAATTTGCTAGTGATCAGAATTGCATTTAGCTTTTTATATTTGCAGAAAGCATTAGTGATAGATGCTACTTGGGAATTTAAGGAAATAGGTAACTTGATTCGTGCACTCAGGGAGTTCTTAATGTATATGAGAAGTAATCATTAGAGACAAGCAATTCCCAGAAATATAATCACAGAGAATCAAATCCATAAGCACTGTTGAAAACAAAACAGAGTCAGAAATCTGTAATCAAAGAAAACTTTTTGGAAAATGGGAACTTTACATGGTTCCAGCAAAGAATAACAGAAATGTACTGGACACAACTTCAGGGTTAGGAAATTTTTAAGTGTAGAAAAGCTCTAAACTAAGTGAACTCCCCTGTCTTTCATCATCTTTTTCTTCCCTCTAGTCATTCCCTGAACACCCTGTGTTTGCCTCCATACCACCTGGTTACTCAGAGTTCACAAGGACGAGACAAAGTTTTCCCTCTCCTTTCCTCTGAGAAAATTATGACTCTGCATTCACAGAATTTCAGATGATTTTGACATAATGTATTATATCTTTCAAGCTCTGTGTTTGGTTTTCTGAATGCCTTACTCCTTTATGGTGAATCTAATGGAAGGATTACAGACACTGACACAGTCCGATAGGAATAGTATCTGTCAGGAGGCAGGAGAGGACATCTCACATTTCACCTCTTCTGCCTGTGTGTGGTCAACCTGTGAACGTATAATCGTATAAGGGACCAGGCAATTACAACAATGTATTCTTATTAAATATCAAAGCCAAAAGATAAGTAAGTATTAAAGTGAACGTTAACAGACCATTCTATGAAAAACAGAGAAAATAAACTGTGCCAGAAATCTAGGTTATCTCAACTCCCTTCCACCCTGTTTAAAAAAACCTTTGTTGTCACATTATGGATTAAGCTGTACTAGACATGACTATAAGATGATAAGACTGTTTTGTTTTGTTTTCGGACTGAGGCAGCCTTCTGTTATCACTGTCATGTTAACAAAGGAGTAATTTTAACCTCCATCATAACGAGAACACAGGGTTAGGACAACCTCGTCTCCCAGCTCAATAATGTATCTTTTGAATTAATTTAATAATCAACTCACATAAAAAGAATCCTGAAAGGAGCCATCTTATTATTATTATTCAGTTTTGTCTACTTTTGTTCTTTTATGTTTTCCAATAAAGTCTACATTTTTTATCTTTTATCCTAAAAATTTCTTTAGGGAACTTGTTTTGCTGGTATCTTATCACATTCATGATTGCTACCACAGCGATACACTCTTTCTATATAAATCAACATCAGAGAAAGTTACATTATTTAAACAAAAGCACTGTAGAAAGAAGAATTGTTCTCTCATATCCTTTAATAGTAGCAGACAACAGTTGGCCAAACGTGTGGTGGAAAATGTTGAATACTTGGCCAAATGCCCATCTGCTCTCACGGTATAACCTCTCTGGTTTAACTTACGTTTAGCTCACTGGTGAATGGTGCACATTGCAATTCTGTTTGGATAAATTTTCTGAGTGTCAGATATCCATTATAATTTGCAATCATGTTTTCAAGCAGTACAGACTTTGAAAAATATTCATCTAGGTTTTCATGATGTCCATACTCAGATGATATATTTTTTAATCTCACTATATTACAAAACCAAAATCAAACTAGGATTAAATTTGTTTTTTAAGGATTTTTGCATCTCCTGTTCATAAAGAATATTGGCTTTTTTTCTTTCAATGCCTTTATCAGGTTTAGAAATCAGAGTTATGCTGCCTTCATGAAATGCATTAGGAAATCTATTTTCTTCTTTTTTTCTTTAAGAGTTTGTGTAGGATTGGTATTATTCTATCCTAACCTGTTTTATAGAATTCACCAAGAGACACCATTATGGCTTGAAGTTTCATTAAGGAAAAGTTTTTATTAATAAATTCAATTTCCTTAATATATATGAGGATCTTCTGATTTTCCATTTCTTCTTGTGGCAAGTTTGGTCATTTTTGTCCTTAATCTGTCCACTTCCTCCAAGTTGTCAGGTTTCTTTCCATAAAGTTATTTCTAATATTCCTATGTTACCCTTGTATAGATCTGGTATTATCTTTTGCTACATAAACAAAAACTTGGAAGTTTAAAACAAATGTTTATCATCTCAAACAGCTTCTGTGGGACAGGAATCCAAGAACGGCTTAGAGGTGGTTTGAGTTCAGGGCGTCTCATGAAGCTGCAGTCAAGATGGTGGCTAAGTCTAGTTATCAGAAGGCTTGACCAGGACTGGATGATCTGTTTCCAAGGTAGCTTACACTCAGACCTGGAAAAATGTGCTGGTTATTAGCAGGAGGTTTCAGTTCCTTGTCACATGGACATTACAAGTCCAAGAGTGAGTCAGCATGTGGAGAAGGACACCCCATCACAGTTGGGAAGACACTATAAAGTTATAGGGTAAAGGGCATGGATACAGGAAGAATTAGAACCACTATTGCTATCAATCTACCATAGCCCTCCAGAACCTAGATCAAACCATAAAGGAAATGAGAAGGGACTGTGGTAGTTTGAGGCTTTTGTGGACCCCAGAAAATTATTTTCTTAAGTTAATCCAGTCCTGTGGGTGTGAACCTATTGTGGGTGGGACGCTTTGAATAGATTCAATTCCGTTGAGATCCATTTGAATAGATTACTTCAGGAAGGCATAGTCCAGAGTGGGTCTTGATCATCTTATTGTAGTTTTTTAAAAACAGAATGAATATATAGAGAAAAGAGGCTGTAGACACAGAGAGAAACCCCCAGAAGCTGAAATCAATGGAACCCAGGAGAAAGAAAACCATAGAAGGAGCAGCCAGGAGCAGAGCACAACAGAGCCCAGAGAAGGCAGAGACAAGCAGCCCTGTCTTCAGGGAGAGAGCTTCACCTGATGCCTTGATTTGGACATTTTTCTCAGACTCGGAACTGTAAGCTTGTAAGTTAATAAATCCCCATTGTAAAAGCCAACCCATTTCTGTGATACTGCCTTGGTAGCCTTTAGCAAACCAAATTGGGGGCAAACGCTGAATTGGCTATTACTTCTTATAACTGAATAAAATTTTTTGCCAAGAAAAAAGAAACACAAGTTGGAAATTAAGTTACATAAAATTTTTAAAAATAACAACTTCTTGGACACCTTGATATGACTATTGAGAAAGACATACTTGCTCCTATTAAATATGCACAGCTCCTGGCTGTAGAGTTGATTACAAGCATGGGTTTTAAGGCCAGAATGACTGGTTTCAAATGCAAGATCAGCCACTTATCACTTGTGTGACATGAGATCTTAAATTATTTCATATTTTAAGCTTCAGTATTATTTTCTACAAAACGTGGATAATGTGGTAGTTACCTCAATGGACAATGGTGAGAATTAAATGTGATAATGTTTAGAAAGTGTTTATTTCCACATGTGTGACATCATAAACTAGAGATTTACTAGACAATAAATATTTTTGGCTTTATTGGCCACACAGTCTCTGTTACAGCCATTGTAATGTTAAAGCAGCACAGACAATAGCTATATAAATAGACATGCCTGTATCCCAATAAAACTTAACAAAAACAGGCAGTGGGTCAGATACGGCCCATGGCCTGTAATTTACCAACCCCTGTCATAGTGTATCAATCACCTCCAACTACATTTTAAATTCCCTGATTTCAGAAATCATGTTTTTATTAGCTTTGTATTCTTATATCTCCTAGTCAATGCCTAGCATCTATTGGGTTCTTAATAAGTGATCTTTAAAAGTTAATTATTTATTGAACTTCCAACATGAAGGTACAAGTCAAATCCCTGCTAGTATTTTGTGGTGATGTCTGCTTAGCCTTGCTTTTCTACCCAGAACTGAAAGGAAATGCTAATTGAGAAGTCGAAGAGAACGACTCTATTCTAATATAATCCTTCTGCTGCTGAGCTATGTTTTCTCCCAGTGTTTGGATCATTTAGGTTTTCTTTGCACCTTGCAGAAGTAGTTCAACCTCTGCACAGTCCTACCAAGCCATTTTTTAGTCCTCATTGTCTGGCTACATTCTCTAGACAGGACATTACAAGTTTCCTTTTACACGATCATTTTACTTTGAACCTAATGGAAGGGTGGGTTCAGTTTCTGGTCCTCTAAGTGTTTCAGCCAGGACAATTTGTGTAACGCTGCTACTTTAATGATGAGGAAAGCAATGTATAATGTTTGATGAAGAGGATATCCTGTCTCTGCCCTGTCCCCCATGCCTGCCTACACACCCATCACGCAACTCTGTAAACACACCCTGATATGACTTATATTTCTGAGGTTCATCTGTCATCATAGAAGTTCTATTAATTTCTTCACCACAGGGTGTTTTAGAGGACATAGAGGAAAGTCATTCTCATCTTAAACTTGCTTTACAGATAAAATAAGATAATTAAAATGTTATAAAATGTTCATTTTATTCATGTTAAGAGAAAGGGGGAGTCATCACAAAACACCAAATTCACCTACTCTATTGCCACCCTTGCCAGGAATGTTAAGATGTTTAACCCCATGTATATTTTCTGTGCATGTTCCTTTGGGGGAAAAAAATAGATGGCACATTTCAGTCACTGATGGCCCTTATGACTGTGACTATGTATGTGCATTTGTGTTTGTGCATGTGTGTTTGTGTATGAGAGAAAGACAGGCTATACTACAAACACCTTAAAAACCATGACCTTTTAATTGAGGCAGGATTGGCACCACTTCACTGACTTGGGTCATGTGGTAAAAAGTATTACTTAGGCTTGTTTAAAATCAGAGCTTCCTAAATTGGCTGCGGATGCAGATCCACCTAGAGAAGCAAAAACAATGACCTGATAGCTAAGACATTAGGGGCGGGTGTTGATGAAAAGATTTCCTTGTATTATTTTCATAAGGTTTCCTGCTTGCCTCATCAATGTTGATAGACTTGGAAGCCAGAAAGTGGATATTACTTTTATGGAGCATCTTGTGAATTGATTTCCTCTAAAACATGATGACATTTCACTTCAGTGATATAACAGAGCATGGTCCTCCCGCAATTAGCAGCAAATGAGGCCGGGATGTGCGTAATCATGAAATGCTCTGGGGAAAACTAATCTGACGTGCTCTCAGATAAACTTGCCTCCATCTGTGGTCATTGTCTTCCGAGATTACAGATGATGCCACCCTTCACTGTGTTGATATTCCTGTTACCAGTGTTCCCGAAGATAGCAATCTTTGTTCTAACATGTGAATAAGATGCATTTCTTTTTTATGTCTGTCGTCCCTGTCTGTTTTAAGCTCTGCTTTCCTTCCCTGGCTTCATCCTAAAACCTGTGTTGCCCCATATGCTATACATTAGGGTTGCTTGACCTCAGCATTATTGACATTTTGAGCTGGATAATTCATTGGGGGGGGGGGCTTCCCAGTGCATTGTAGGATGTTTAGCAGAATCTCTGGCTTCTACCCACTAGATGGGTAGCCTCCTACCCTCAGTTGTGACAACCAAAAACGTCCTAGACATGGTCAAATGCTTAAATTGTACAGAGCTTCTATTTGGGTTGATGGTAAAATTTTGGTAATGGATGGTGGTGATGGTACTACAACATTGTGATTGTAATTAACAGCACTGAATCATATATTTGAATGTGGTCAAAAGGGGAAATTTTAGGTTGTATATATGTTACTAGAATAAATAGAAAAAAACAACAACCTAGGACTGTACAACATAGGAAACCCTGTTGTAAATGATGGACTATAGTTAATATTTCAATTATAAAAATGCTCTTTCATGAATTGTAACTAATGAGCCAACTAATGCAAGGTGTTAATAACAGAGCGAGATATGGTAACTCTGTATTTTATGCATGATTTTTCTTTAAACCTGCAACTTCTCTAATAAAAAACAAAATATCCCATGGGAGATGGGGACAGAATCACCCCAGGTTGAGCGTAAGGTAAGAGCCTTAAAAGAGTGAAAGTGCTACTCTGACATCCAATTGTTCTAAGGCTTGCAAGCAGTCACAATTCCAACAAAGGGAGACAGCAGTTTCTGAAGAAGTTGGCGGAGAAGTTGGGAAGCTGAATAGAATTCCTGGAAATTTTATAGGGCTAGTAAGACACAGACTGGGGTCGAGGGTCCTCCAAGTAGAGATGGTGATGCAGGTGAGCTCTACTGCTTAATTTGGTTCCCCATTGACTTATACTATGCATGATAAACCCCCAGGGAATCTTCTCACTACCTGATTGGATTAAGGTGATCTAGGACTACTTCTAACTTACTGCTATAATTTTTTCACTCCATATTTGGCACACAATAAAAATTAACCCAGAATATTAGGAGACAAGGCAACATTATATTTAAAGAGCAGAATTAAATGACAGTAGAAACAGATCCACAGAGGCTGAGCAAATGAATTTAAAATAATTATGCTTATGGCATTCTGGTGAATGAAAGACAAGATGAAATCTGGCAAGGAACCAAGAATAGCAAAACTAAGAAAAAATAGGTGGGTTTGATAGCAGATTAGTCAGAGCTAGAATTAGTGTGCTAGAAGATGAGTCAGAAGGAACTATCCAGAAGGAAGGGCAAAGTCACCAAAGGCTGGAAATACGGAAGAGAGGCTAACACACCTTGAGGATAGAATGAGTAGGTCTAACAAATATATACAGTAATTTCAGTAGGAAAGGAGGGAGAGAATGGGGCAGAAGCAAATTTGAAAATAAATGGCTAAGACTTCCAAAACTGATGAAACACGTAAAAACAGATTCAAGCAGCATGCACATGCAGGATAGATTTAAAAAATGTATACCTAGTGATATCATATTAACAATTCTGAAAGCCAGATATAAAGATAAAATAATAAAAGCAGCTGGAGCAAAAAGGCTATTTATCTTCAAAGGAGCAACAAACTGATAGCTGGCTTCTCAGAAGACACAGTGGAAGCCAGAGGAAGAGGTAGTGTTGAAATTAAATGACTGGCAACCTAAAATTTTGAATCAGTAGCAATATCCTTCAAAAATGAGAATGAAATAAAGATACATTCACATCAGTAAAAAACTGAGAGAATTTATTTTATCATCAGTAGAACTCTACTAAAGAAATACTAAATGGAATTGCTCAAAGGCAAAAGTTCACAGAAGGTAACAAGGAAATGCAAGAAGGTATACAGAGCAATGCAGAGAGTAGTTAGTTATATGGTAAAGCTAACTGAATATTGATTGCAGAAAACAATTATGTTATATTGTAGAGTGGCATTAAAATACATTTAAAAAGATAAGCATGCAATTTGAAACAAGCTAAATGAAATCAATGGCAGCAAATGTTCTTGCCTTTTCCACAAAAGGGTTAAAATACAAGGAAAATTTGACTTTGTTTAGGGAAGAATGTCTCTAGGTGACATTAAATAAAATAATAGATTAAGTATGAAATTTGATCTGATGAATGTATTTAAAACAAAACTATTTCCCTCACCTCCATAATCCTCTACCCCTACCCAATCCTCACCCAACCTCTCCACGAATAAAAAAGGAATTCAAAGACCAGGGCGTGATTAACGGTTTTGAATGCTGCTCAAGGTGTGAGTAGACAAAGATGGACAAGTGACCACTGGATTTAATAATTCAGAGGTCATTATAACCTTGACAGGAGCTGTTTAATGGCTTAACATTTTAATTAGAGTGAGTTCAGAGAGAATGGGAGGAGAGAAAGAGGACACAAAGTACAGAGAACTTTTTTGTGTGGTTCTACAGGAAAAAGGAGCAGAACAATGGAAAGAGAGAGGTGAATGCAGATGCAATGAACGGTTGTTGTGTGTGTGTGTTTTTAATGCAGAAGATAAAACAGGATGTTTGAGTGTAAATGAAAATGATCCAGTGGAGAGAAAACTGAATGATGCAAAGAGGGTGAGGAGCAATTTCTAGGGCAATGACTTTGATTATGACTAAAATGATGGAATGCAGGGCAACGGGACAATTTATGCATTAATACTGGTGTGAACGCAGATGGCTGCAGAGGGAAGCAGGTAGCTATGAGTGGGAGCATGGAAGTTCTTCTCTTTTCTTTTTTTTAAACAATTTACCGAAGTATATCATTCACACATGAACATACATAAATTATAAGTGTTCAGCAAACGTTGTGAACTTACAAAACAAACATGCATAATACCGTACAGGGCTCCCACACATCACTCCCCCACCAAACACCCTGCATTGTTGTGAAATACTTGCTAACAAATCATGAAAGAGCATCGTCAAAGTATTACTACTAACTATAGTCTGTATCTTCCTCCCCTATACATTTTTTTAAGGATTGATTTATTTATTTACTTTTATCCATTTTTACCACCCCCCACCCCCCATTTTTGCTGTTTTTGTGTCCATTCACTGGGCAACTGTCTGTGTCTGTTTCCTGCCCTCTCTTCTCATCCTTCTCCTCCTGTCTTCACTGGGATTCAGTCCTCAGAATCTCTGATGTGGGAGAGAGGCATCCTATCACCTGTGCCGCCTTAGTTCCTGGTTTTTCGGTGCATCTTGTCTTGGCTGTCCCTTGTGTCACTCTCCTGTTACATCATCATCCTGCTGCGTGGCTTGGAGGACCTGGCGGTTTACCTGCGTGCGGGGCCTGGTGGCGCACCTGCGGACAGGGCCTGGCGGTCCTCGCACCTTCTATATTTTTCTTTTTTTTATTTTTACCGGGAGGTCCAGGGGATTGAACCCAGGTCCCTCTATATGGGAGACGGATGCCCAACCACCCAAGCCACATCCGTCCCCCTGCTATATCTCTTAGGGTTGACCAAACATACCCAAAGTTACAGTCTTTTCCCATACAGGATGGTCATATAATAAATCAGGCTTAGTTTATCACCAGCATTCTAAAAACCAGACCTAGGGAGAAAAAACTAGGTCTGGGGTCACATGCATGGTTTCTAATATAGCGAATGTTTAGCCTACCCTGATTATCACAAAATCAGAACAGTGAGACTATTTGCACAGAAGTACTTTTCTGATTACTTTTATATTTGCAGGAACTTTGAGGAAACCAAAGTAGAATTGCCAACCAGCACTAAAGGATCATCTGTATAAAGTAAGATTCAGCAACAAAGTTGGGTGTTTTCCTTCAACAGCCAGATGCAAGTGCAGAAGAGAGCTGGACTTAAGCAGGTTTGAAATTATTCTAGGTGGAGGAGAGGGAAGGCAATGATCATATCATAAAAACTCAGCAAGCAGAGCAGTGAAAACATCAGAGTCCTAAGAGTCATTGAAAAGCTGGTAGAACCAATAGATTATAGATCCTGATTAAATCAAAGAAGCACTAGAGTTCAGGTAATTAAAGTAGTGGCTTGGAAACACATGAGGTGGTGCTGGGAAGGTAGGAGCCTTGATATGAGATTATAGTGGGGATGAAGCTAAAGACAATGCTAGATGGAGGTACCGTCAAGGGAATCAATAATTGGTTAAACCAATAAATCAGTCAATATTTGAATTACTCGCCTAATATTTAACAAGTTTTCCAAATCATTCTAAAATTTATATCAGGTCATGCCATTATTGAAAATTCTTTAAAGACAATTAAAGAATTAATTAATTGTCTCTAATTAATGCCTCCTAATCCCGTATAAATGTTCAAGATAAAATTCAACCAGAGGCGAATGGCCTGAAAATCCTTTCATTATCTGATCTCTTATTACTTCTCTGGCCTCAGTCATTCCTTCCTCAGCCACACATACTCACTAGACCTTGAGTATTAACTCCTATGAAAGTGCACTTCAGATCCTTCTTTTTCTGACACATAGACCTGACCACCACGTCCCATTAATCTGGGATTAAACAGAAAAACTAAGCCTTTTCCTCTAACTTTACACTTACACTGTATTTTTACTCTTTCATGGTTTCCCATAAATGTCCTCTTTGAGGACATGCAGTTGTTAATCTGTAACTCATCTTCTCCAACTACCCCTTCCATGTAATTGTGAATTAAAAAGAATGAAGAAGGAAAAAATTAATTAATAAATGTGCATCTCACTTGGGGCAGAAGGCAAACTAAGGATTTAATCTTGAGACTGCAGTTAAAATAGAGACATAGTTGTACCTGGTGAGAAGGAGTCTGTGGAGGGAAAATAAAGAGAAAATATCGTATCAACGTATTCCATTTCTTAAGAACATAATAAATATGTAAGTAACCTGTAACACAGTAGATGTAATTGGAAACCTATGGATTAATTCCAAAAAACCAGGACACCCTTCAAATTAAAAGGAAGCTAGAAGATAATTTCAGGATGGAGAGTCTGCACAAATGCCAGTCATCTTTGACAGCTTTGCCAGTAAGATTGCCAATAATTCAACACTCCTGGTTTCCCCACCCCTCCAATCTTAAAATGACTGTGTTATAATCTCAGTTTTTATATAAAAGAGGTAATTAATGTTTGGCAAGGAACTTGAAACAATGACACTCAATTATAACTTTAAGTTCTGTCACACATTTTTGGTTTCTGTGTTCATATGTTTATTGGTATCTAGGTAGTTATTTAATTAGTTACTTGTTTGATAAAGTAATTTATTACTGTCAAGATAGCCTTAATCAACGGCATAATACAAGTAAATTATGGAAATAGATTAAAATCAATTCATCAGCCTAATTGGAGCTCATATACAATGGAGGTATTTAATTGTTTCAGGTCTGGTATTGAGATTAGCCTGATTGACTTTCTGGCTTTGTTTCAATCATCTATTACCTCATTTTCAGATAACATAAATAAGGTGAGAAATAGTCATTGGATCATTTGTTTTGCAGGCACAATCAAGGAAAGATATATTCATTTACCTACCAAAGCACCTGGAAAAACAAATTACAACAGCAAGATAGAGAAATTTTTTTAGGTTTCTTTTTTTTTTTTTTAG
>JAQZBX010018051.1:0-34990 GCA_029593785.1 Cabassous unicinctus | reverse complement strand
TACACATATAAATAACACACACACACATATATATATACACACATGCACACACACGCATACATATATATTTATATATTCATAAATATTTGAACATATAGTGTGGTCTACAAAGTCCTATGAAATCTGGCTACATGTCTCCTTATCCTTTGTGCTCCAACCATTCTAGACATCCTTACTTTAGCACTTTTCATTTCTTTTGCCTAGAGCTTAAGACTTACTCCTTTTTATCATTCAAGACAGCTCATACAACCAGGTATTCTCCATCATATTCCCATTTCTTTGACTTTATCACACTTATTCCTATCTCAGATTACAATATTTTACATGTGTTTACATGTTTACCATCTACATGTGTTTACATATTAAATAACTTTAAGGGTAAGCTCCATGAATGCAGGGACTTGTCTATCTGCTTTGCTACTCTATGTTCAATGTGCTTTGCTAGACACCTAGGATATCCAAAAATGAGTAAGGCATGCGTAATGACTTCTAGGATTTCTTGTGGCAGTTCTACTTAACTAAATTCCAAGTTTCCCTAATGATAATCATTTCCTTGTATATGGGCCAAGAGAAGGCACTCCTGCCTGTTGATGGTTGGAATCTCTCAGTATCAGCTGTACTGTCTGAGTGGTTCTACATAATCTCCAAGTCCTGGCTCTTAACTCTTGTTTATCTTTGGTTTATTAAGCTCTAGGTCTTATGGGTTAAAATTACAGCTATGATGCTTTTGGCTATATCTTTTATTATAAGCCTCTTGTTGACTATTCAAAACTCAAATATCTGTCCACTTTAGACATCCAAAAACCCAGGTAGTTGTACTATTTAAAAATTTTTCATGGTTGCCCTACAGTTTAAAATAATATTCTTTACTTATCAATGTCTATTTTCAGGTATTATTATTCCAAATCATATGCATTGTAAGAATCTTCTAACAATATGCTTCCAAATCATCTTTTTGATCCTTTTTGCTATTGTTGCCATACATTTCACTTTGATTTATAGTATAAATCCCACAATACAATATTAATTTTATTGCTTTATAGCTTAATTATTTTAACTTTTCCATTTCCAGGGCTCCACATTTTTTGTGTGTAGATCCAAATTGCTGTCTGGTATTATACTCTTTCTTTCTGAAGAACATCCTTTGATATTTCTTTTAACACAAGTCCTCTGGCAATAAGATCTCTCAGGTTTTGTTTTTCTAAAAAAGTCTCAATTTTGCTTTTGTTTCTGAAAGCTATTTTCACTGAGTGTATGATTTGGGTTTGATATGATTTTTTATTTCAGCAATTCAAAGATGTCAATCCATTATCTTCTACTTTGCATGATTGCTGACAAGAAGTCTGCTGTATCTCATCTTAATTTTGTTCCTTTATCTGTATTATGATATTTTTTTTTTCTTGCTGGCTTCAAGGTTTTCTCTTTACCTTTGGTTCACTGTAATTTTACTATCATGTGTGATATGTCTACGTGGTTTGTTTCCCTTTTGTTTTGTTTTGAATTTTATATGTATCCTGCTTAGAGTTATCTAATTTTCTTGGATATATTTTATTATTTTTGAAAGTTTCTTAGACTTTATTGCGTCAGATATTTCTTATTTCCTGTTTTCTTTCTCATCTCCTTCTGCAACTCCAGTTACACATATGTTCTACAGCTTGATATTGTCCCACAGTTCTGTTCTGTTCTATATTTTTTATGCTTTTATTCTACCTTTATTTTGCTTCAGTGAGGATAATTTATATTGACATATCTTCAGGTTCATGGATTCTTTCCTAAGATGCGTTGAGACTATTAATGAGGCTAATAGTAACACTTTATCTCTGCAGGATTTCATTTCCGGCATTTCCATTTGATTCCTGCTGAAAGTTTCCATCTCCCTGTTAAAATTACTCCTCTGCTTATGCATAATGTCCATCTTTTCACTTGAACTTTTAACTCATTAATCATAGTTATTTTTAAATTCCAATGTGATGGTTCTAACATTTGGGTCATCTCTGAGAATTATTTTATTGTAGATTTCATGCTTTTGAAAATTGTTTTTTTTTTCTTTCTTATATTTCTCATAAATTTTATTTCAGTGTAAAACATTGAATATAGAAAATTATAAACTGAAATAAATATTATTTACACAAAGAAATGGGCACACCACTTCTTTTGTCAGGTCAATAGAGGATTAAGTCAATCTAGATAGGAGTTGTGCTTTATTTGGGTTTTGTTTCTCAGTACACCATAGGTTTCAACTTCCTCTAGTGTGGGCTACTATTCTTTGTTATTAGGGTGAAGGCTGTGGTGCTGAAGGGTCTTCTGAGAGTTTGTGCTCCACCTTCAACTGTCAGCCATTCCTACATAGCTGCATAAGGTTTTTCTCCATGTTCCTGCTGTCATGCTGTGTTGACTACTGTTGCTTATTGCTCAGAGCTAGTCTCATTGTGAGGAAGGGATGGTTTCTGCTGTTCCAGCTTCAACCTTAATTTGGCCCTGTACATCTGGACCTCAGGTATGGGCTTTCTCAGCATTCTGAATTCTCTTTCCCATGGTAGTCAAACCATGCCTTGTTTCTGTGTTTGGCCTGGGACAAGAGTTTCCAACCCTTTTCTAAGTATTAACAGACCTCTGCTTGTATTGGTATAGGATCATTAGACCAGCATTGTTTCCTGCCTCTCCCCCAAGGATAAAGAGATATTTCTTCTACTGTAGCTTCAGGCACAAGGGGTCTTATACTATTCCTTAAAGACAACAGGTGTTGCTTCCCCTTCCTTAGTGGCTTGAAGGCTTTTGCATCAAGTAAGAGAAAGGGCCAGACAAAGAGGTGAGGTTTGATGCTTTCTTCTGCCAGCATCTGTTGATGCCAATCTTTAGGTCTCCAGGGGTTTCCTCTCTGAACTCCGGTCCTGTTCCCATTATTTATCATGAACACCCAGTGGAGGCTTTTGGGATAAAAATCATGTGAATGAATACAATTCCCCTTGGTCCTTCCAGACACACATACTAGCCCATATTTCCTAAAAGTAGGTGAAAATTATAGCTGATTTCTTCTAACCCACATGTAAAATACCACTCCTTTCTCTTATGTCCTGCCACAGTGAAACAGTCCATGTGCTCATCTCTGGAGAGGCTTGGCCTTCTTTGGAATTGAGCCTACTTAGTCATCCTGACAATCAACTCTGGTCAGCTAAAGTTATGATTTTTCTCATTGTTTCTCGTTGTTCAGCAACACTCTTTCTAGCTTTCTGAGTACTAAGCAGAAAAGGGGAAAACAACCAGTTTTTAAGACTTGTTCTACTGGTCATGGAAGAAAGACTTCATCTTTCATGTTTCTGCCTTCCTTTCCTGAACTTTGATCTTAATGGTAGATGCCATCTTTCTCTAGACGTTACTCTAGCACTATGTCAGCTACTTTCACACCTAAAGCATTCTCCTATCTCTTCCTAGTCTAAAGGGATAAGGCTCATTGATCATTTTCCAAGGTTGTGGTTTTGTGTTTGAATGATGCCTTCAACTTGCAGCTGACAGTATAGAAACAACTCCAATTTGGGTCATTGCAATATCATGTTTCTTTCTTCTTCGTTTTTCTAACTCATTATTTAGGTGTTCAGAGTTAGTGGTTTCTCATAATCATATCATCACAGATTTAATAGAGCAAAATATTATATTAAAAGAAAAATAAAGGCATATATACATTAAATGATGACAGGTATGATTTCCAGTAAGGGACAAGAGGTGTTTCATCATAAAATATAGTAATTTTAAGGGTAAATTGTTAAAGAGGGTCTTGATTAAGTGATTTTTTAAAAGCACTTTTGTATTCATTTTTGTATTTTAAACCAGGAATTGGTGACCAGTAGTGAGACCCAAATTTAGGAAAAATTTAGTTAGGAAGAAAAGTGTCTGTTTTTGGTAGAGTCATAGTTAATTCAGAAGTAACACATAAAGATAAATCTACTACACCTCACATGAGACATATTTAAATGTAATAATTTAAAAATATTAACCAGAGAAAGAGGCTTACTTTGACTAGGAAGGGATTAAAAGGCAAAGACTGCAAATGAGTACTGCTTTTATTGCAAAAGTACACAGAGATAAACTCATCCCTTGAGGCATGTTCCCCAACTGTATGAAGGGATTGTATAGAATAAAAGTCTTAATAATTATGAGCAATAATTGGCTTTTACAGCTGACCTTTCCATTAAAATCCCCTATGGACTTAATGCACATTGAATATTATATCAATCTGAAATAGTAAAGGGGACTTTTAAGCATAGCAACTATTTCAGATATTGGCAGGACCCATAAACTGTGACAGAGAGCATTTTCAAAGGCTGTTCAGGGATTGGTTAGGTAATATAAATGTTAGATAACATAAATGATCAAACTGACTTAGTGTAAGACAATAGGAAATGTTGAAGTTTCAGTGCCCTATGTAAACTCTTTGAAATCTAAATTGTTTTAAAAATTGTTTCAGTCAAATAAAATATACCTGTAGGCTCTTTGACCCCTCTACCTGCCATATCCCTAATATGAATCTATATATCTTACCATGTCATATAGCCAGGTATTATATGACATATTTACTTGCCAGCTAGAAATTGGGTCTAAATCCCAAGATCTCCCTGGATATTTTTTGCACCTAAGAGGACAGCAATGCCCAAAAATCTCTCCTGAATTTAATAAATTATTGAAGCCCTACTCTAGTTGTACTCCTCCAATTAAACAGTGTTTATCCTCTGAAGGAGGAGGCTTATCTAGCTTATCTACATACTAGGCAGCAAGTTTCCTTCTGTGAGACTAAGTTATAGAGTTAAGAGGAAAGACAGTGAAGCAAAGATAAGTCTTTTCTCTTGTTCTTTGGAAAACATTAGACCAAGGGGACAAGTTTTATCTTGCAAGTGTTATTTAACATGTTATAGAATGATGGAAACTATGATGTGCTAACTGATTTAGTTTATATAGCAGGGCACATTTCTATCTACAGAATGAAAAACTGCCACACACACTCATACACAGAAAACCGATATCAGGAAAAATAGGTGTTGAGAGGAAAATGTTTAGAAAGTAGATAAATTGGGTCAATTCTGTGGCCAGTGGAAATAAAATAATTTGTGGGGAACTAAACACAATTCCTTGATTTGGATAGATGTGTGAAACTGAAAGCAGTGTTTAGTATAATCACAATTCTGATGCACAATTCTGATGAGGTGAAATACTTGCCTTGGTCATAACATACTTGTTATGGTCAGAGTCTGAGATGACAAAACTTATAGGCTGCTTTTATTATCTGCAGAGCAAACATAGGATTGTTTCCTGGGAATTAAGCTGCATGAAGTTCAATAGTTTGGAAGTAAATAATCAAGAGTTGTATAGTGGAAAATCCTTACAGATTTTCTGATATTTTTCTTAGTTGAGAACCAAGAATATGCAAGATGACATGATCAATGTACCCTCTGACTTGGTCCCTTAGATTCTGAGTTCATTTTCACAGTCATAAGAGGGAATTCTACTATCTGACAGGGCTGAGTTTTATGTGTATTCCTTTGAAGTCTGTCCTACCCCCAAAAAAAAAATTCTCACAGAATTCTCTATATTGAGTTAACTTTGTTTTATCATAACGTTAGTTAAACATATTCAAACATAAAAATAGATAAAATCCCATATGCCAATGGCTCTTATACAAACACAAAATCAAAGCAAACTTACTGAGTCAATCCATAAAATACTATGAACATAATAAAATTTAAATTAAAAATATTAGTAAGACAGATGCTGCTGCTCTGCTGACAAGGAATTTCTGGTTGAAATGTGAATAAAGTACTGAATATATCATCCTATACCACCATCTTGTACTACTGTGTTGACTCAATTTCCTACTACTTTTCATACCCCAACCTAAAATTTTTCCTAGAGAATTTCGTAAAGCCTTCAGAATCAGGCTGAATCAGGCTTTCTCAAACAGAGAAAGGGTGCCGTTTGAGAAAGGATGGCACACAGGTTATAGTACTTGATTAGTGCTTACACTAATTGTGACACATTTTTAAAGACCCCATATAAACAAATGAGGAGAGAAAAAATAGACCAGATAAAGATATAGCTTGCACTTTTGAAAAGTAAAAATTACAATAAAAATGTTTAAGGAAATATCCACTTGTTTTGTTTTTAATATAGAATTTTCTCATGGGAATCAAACTATTGAATTGATTGCCACTCTTTCCACCTTCTGGTATCTCACCTTCACCCCACCCCTACACACATTGTTGTTTAAAATTTTTCTTTGAATTATTTTGATAATTCTTAGGGAATTAGTCTCATGGGAAGCTTCTCTAAAGGGCTTTTTCAGTCACTTGGAGTCTATGCCCCAAGGGAGGTAGTGGCAGTCATATTAGTGAAAGACCCATGTGTAGATAGGAAGACTGAAGTAGGTAGGCTGATTGCTTAGCCTGACAAATATTATCCTGGGAAATCACTTCTAAATTTTTGGAGGGGGGAAGAAAGTCATCTTGAAATATTTGCCTTAGTTTACCTACCTCTATTACTCTAGCCTAGGTTGATGTTACAGCTATTGAGGATTAAAGACAGTGTTTATTCCTATCTTGAAATACTTCCCAAGAATTGGGGTGAAGGTTTTATGCAGTTAGCAATTTTACTCTTTCATCCTTGCAGTGAATTTCCAGAAGACTGCCCCACAAAAGTTGACTTCTGATATATATTGTAGTGGTTAATCAGGAAGTTGAGGATTACTCTGATTACCAGTTCTGTGAATTTTGTCCAAATATTCTGCCTAAGACAAAGTCTGGAGACCCCTTGGCTTAATATTGTTACATCTTTTATTAAATAGTGTTAAAATTACTTCCAGAATATAGAATATGCTAGATTTCTTTCCTATGTGGCTGAAGATATTTTCTTTTTGATAATTTTATGGGTATTTGATTGGCAAATAAGGAGACTGGTGATCGCTGGCCTTTAAAATCTGTACATGTTTTGTCACATGTCTAGAAGTCAAAATTATGCAATCTATAATTTTTAGGATGTACTTAAACATAGATGTTTCCCTTCTATAATGTTCAATATAATCAAACATCTTTTTCACATGCTTCAGCTAATTATTTTTATCATTACTATTAATATTACCTTCTAATTATTAAAATGCACTTTTTACTGTAGAAAGAAAAGATACACATTTCTTCAAATATAAAGCTATCAGAAGTGAGAAAATGTTCCACCTATTCAGACTTTGGCACAGCAGTTTTCATGAAGATTCTCACTATCACCACTCCTATTTAACATTGTGTTAGAAGTACTTGCTCGAGCACTGAGGCAAGAAAAAGATATAAAAGGCACCCAAATTGGAAAGGAAGAAGTAAAAATTTCACTATTTGCAGACAATATGATCCTATATATAGAAAGTCCTGAGAAATCTACAACAAGTAGATTTATAAGTTTTAGAATTTATAAATGAGTTCAGTAAAGTCTCAGGCTATAAGATCAATGCTCAAAAATCAATAGCATTTCTGTACACCAATAATGAGCAACCTGAAGAGGAAATCAAGAAAAAAATGCCATTTACAATAGTAACTAAAATAATCAAATTTACCTAGGAATAAATACCTAGGAATAAATTTAACTAAAGATGTAAAGGAATTATATACAGAAAAAGACATAACACTGTTAAAGAAAATCAAAAAAGAAAAAAAAATGGAAGACTATTCCCTGTTCATGGAAAGGAAGACTAAACATCATTAAGATGTCTATCCTACCCAAACTAATCTACAAATTTAATGCAATCCCTATAAAAATCAACACAGCATATTTTAATGAACTGGAAAAACTAACTACAAAATTTATTTGGAAGGGTAAGAGACCCTGAATAGCCAAAGACATATTGAAAAAGAAAAGTGAATTTGGAGGAATCACACTAGTTGACTTTAAAACATACTACAAAGCTACAGTGGTCAAAACTGCATGGTATTGACACAAGGATAGACATACTGACCAATGGAACTGAATTGAGAGTTATGATATAGACCCGCGCATATACAGTCATCTTATATTTGACAAGGCCACCAAGCCCACTCAACTGGGAGAGAATGGCCTCTTCAACAAAGGGTGCATGGAGAACCGGATATCCATATCCAAAAGAATGAGAGAGGAACACCATCTCACACCTTATACAAAAATCAACTCAAGGTGGATCAAAGATCTAAATATAAGAGCCAAGACCATAAAGACCTTGGAAGATAATGTAAGAAAGCATCTACAGGATCTTGTAATAAGTAATGGTTTCATGAACTTCACACCCAAAGCATGAGCAGCCAAAGAAAAATTAGATAAACGGGATCTCAAATGACCTATTAAGAAAGTAAAAAGGCAGCCTACCCAATGGGAGAAAATATTTGGCAACCAAATATCATATAAGAGCTTAATATCCAGCATATATAAAGAAATCCTACACCTCAAAAATAAAAAGGCAAACAACCCATTTAAAAAATGGGCAAATGACCTGAAAAGACACTTCTCCAAGGAAGAAATACAAATGGCTAAAAAGCACATGAAAAGATGCTCAACATCACTATCTATTAGGGAAATGCAAATCAAAACTACAATGAGATACCATCCTACACCCATTAGACTGGTGGCTATTAAAAAAAACAGAGGACTATAAGTGTTGGAGAGGATGTGGAGGAATGGGAACCCTCATCCCCTGCTGGTAGGAATGTAGAATGGTCCAGCCATTGTGGAGGACAGCTTGGCGGTTCCTCAAAAAACTAACTAACCAACTGCCATATGATCCAGCAATTCCACTGCTGAGTATATACACAGAAGAACTGAAAGCAAGGACACGAACAGATATATGCACACCAATGTTCATAGTAGCATTATTCACTATTGCCAAAAGTTAGAATCAACCCAAATGTGCATCAACAGATAAATGGATAAAGAAATTGTGGTACATACATATAATGGAATATTACTCAGCTATAAGAAGGAATACAGGGCTAACACACGGGATAACATGGATGAATCTTGAGGATCCTATGTTGAGTGTAGCAAGCCAGGTATTGAAGGATGAACAGTACATGACCTCACTGATATGAATTAAGCAAATTCAGCACACTCAGAGAGCTATTGTCTGGATGATAGGTTTACAGGAAATAGAAAGGGAGAAGAAGGTTGTGAGCCAACACCCATATGGACGTAATCTATGGTAAGGTGAAAGTGTGTAGTTGCTTATTGAAGGGATATGACAGGAGGGTAGTGATATTATTGGGTTGAGTGGTGCAGGTTTTACAGGTGGGTAGATTGGGGAGAGTGAGTTGGAAGGTCCAGGGAACTGGGGAGAGGGTTGGGAGAGGGACCAGGTGAACACTGGGGATTTGCGGGTATGTGGTTGAAAGTACAAAATTGGGAATGCTCTTATGGTAATATGACAAGGAAGGGTTACTGGTTTAGGGTGTTGGATGGGGGTGCATTCAGGACAGGGCATACCTGGAGCAGGCTTCTAGGGAGTGTGTGAGTGATCTTTTGTCATAATATATTGTATTAGTGGGTGGAGACCCACATAATGAGCGGGAAGGAGTTGGACTCCCATCCTCGGGAGGACCGATATGTTCACAAACAGAGGAGTGGGAGTGTCTGGAGAGCATGGGTGGTTCCTAATAGGGGAGGACAAACCAGTGTGTCAAGACTTTTCAGTGTTGTTGCATGTAACTTTGAATCTTGTCATCCAAAAAGTGAAGCCAGGGGGTCGCCATGGGCCCCAAGGGGAGGGGGAGGGAGGAATAGAATAGTTCAAACAGGGAGTATTTAGTGGGCAATGGAAGTGTTCTACATGATCTTACAGTGATGGACACAGGCCATTTTAAATATCATCAAAATTTATAAAAATGTATAGTTTAAAATGTAAACCATAATTTAAACTATTGACCATGTTTAGTAGCTATGTTTCACTATTTGTATATCAGTTATAACAAATGTACCATCCACATATAAAAAGGTATAAATACAGGAAGGAAGAAAAGGGGAGGATGTTGGGTATATGAGAGTCCCCTGTATTCTGTATGTGACTTTACTGTGACCTAAAACTTCTCTGAAAACAAAATGAAAAATAATAAGACACCGGGAATAAATGGAAGTGCCACTGAACACAAAGGACATCAGATATTACAGTGATGAAAGGCAAAATGTCAAAAAATATTTTAATATTTTTCATTTTTTAATATCACAATCCTATTTTATTTTATTTTCAGTTTTTTTAAAAATTTATGTATTTTATTTCTTATATTTAAACTTATTATTATTTCACTTTCCTATTAATTGTATTTGGCTATTTTAATGGCTTCATTTTTGAAGAAGCTTTGGATCAAAGAAGAGTTACAACTGGGGCAAGGGAGGATCATTAGTGTAGGATGTCAGTGATGGGGGATACATGGGAGTAAGTTCACCTGGGCATACATATAAGGTATACAAAAATGTTCAAATATTCACAGGGCATTGTCACAATGGGTGGAGACTCACACAATAACCTAGAGAATATTGAATTCCCACCCTGGAGAGCTCTGCCACATTTTCTAAGGGAGCAGCAACAGTCCCCCAAGTGCAGGGGCAATGACTGGAAAACGAGGATGATCCACTGATGGGCCCTTGATATTGATGACTATGCTTATGAGCCTTTGCTCTTGAAATTGAAACTTAGCCTATTGTGGTGGGGTGCCTAAGAGTTGCCTCCTGAGATCCTCCTTGTTGCTCAAATGTGGCCTTTCTCTAAGCCAAACCCAGCATATAAATGCATTACCTTCACCCCAGCATGGGACATGACTCCTGGCGATGAGCCTACCTGGCACCAAGGGATTGCTACCAAGCAACAACTAGCAATGCAAATGGAAAAAGACCTCGAATAAAAGGGGGAAAAGATAAAGACAAATGAGTTGATATGGCTAAGAGACTTCAAAGTGAGTCGGAAGGTCATCCCAGAGGTAACGCTTATGCACATTTCAGCTGGATCTCATAGGCTGCCAAAGTAGATACTACCCCAAATAGTGGGACTCCATAGGACCTGGAGATACCCAGGTCCTATGGTCAGGCCAGATAGCTCCAGAGTTTGGTGCCTTACCAGTGGGCCCTACTTTGGAGTTTGTGCTCCTGAGAGTGACAGAGATGGACTCAATTATGTCTTCCCTGCACATAGCTCATCTGTCCCTTTAAACCTATACTTGGTGCTGGAGTTTGTAAGTGTACGTCCAAGAGACTCGAGTCTTTGGGCTGTCCATGTGCCAGCGGCCTGGAACCTCAGTGGAGTTGCAACACCTTCTCTACAGCTCATTGGACTCACTCAGGACAACTAACTAACAAGGAGATGATGGTGGACAAGGACCATCCCAAGGAACCAAGAGAGTCTGCAGTTATGAGCAAGATAGTCCCATCCATCTTCCCCATGGGATATAAGCCCCCTCTCAATTAGAGGTGGAGTGGACATCACCATCCCAGAATCCTCAGGATTGGGGAAAGAACTACGGACTAGAGTGGACTTACTGGTATTCTACTATAGACATATTGTGATTCTAGCATTGGAAGAAATTACAACATTGATGTGGAGCCAGTGGCCACTGGAGGCTCTGGGGGCAGGGAGAGGGAAGAACAGTTGTAATACGGGGTCGTTTTTGGGACTTGGGGGAATCATCCTGAATGACATTGTAACGACAGATACAGGCCATTTTATATCACCATATAACAAGCAGAACTGTGTGGGAGAGAGTGTAGACTACAATGTGAACTATGGTTCATGCTTAATGGCAAAATCCCAGGATGTGTTTATCAACTGCAATGAATGTGCCACACTATGAAAGATATTTATGTGGGAGGGTGTGGGAGGTGTGGGGAGTGGGGCATATGGGAATCCCTATATTTTTTGTGTAACATTTATGTAATCTAAGTAACTTTAAAAAAATAAAAAAAATTATTATTGAAAAAAATTACCTTCTATTTATTAAAATGTACTTATTACTGTAGACTAGAAAGAAAAGATAACACATTTCTTCAAATATAAATCTATCAGAATTGAGAAAATGTTCTACCTATTGCAGACTTTGGCACAGCAGTTTTCATGGAGATATTCCTCTTCTTAATGGCATCTTAAGAACATTCTCCACTGACTAGATCCCTCTTAAGAGAAGAATTATCTGTGAGCTAACCCAGCACTGAGTAGTTTTGCTTTTAAAATTTATTGTTCCAGAATAGAAAACAAAATTCAAAAAATCTTAAATACAAGAGAGCTCTTGGATAGTGGCATTTTCCATTTAACCAGCATATGGTCTGAAACAATATAAATACCCAAACTAAATATAGTTGCTGCAGTAACTGAAAATATTGCTTGGCTATTGCTATCTCCATCAACCTTGGTTTGCTTCATTATTCTAAATCACCCTTTGTTAGTAAAAAGAAGCCTAATCGCTAGATCTGCTAAGTTAAAGAGGAGAAAGTACTTCTCAAATTGTATTTGGAAATGTTGTTGCTGTGGATAAACCTATTGCTGATGTAAATTGAATAAAGACACTTAAAATGCAAAAGAGGGACAATGATATAATAAGTTTTTGTTTATTTACCATATTTTAGACTTACTCTCTAGTGGGACTTTCTTTAAAAATCGCATTAATGAGCAAGAACCATATGGCTTGTGATGGAGATATTGCAAGAGTGGCATAAATCCAGCTGTCCATTTCCAGCACATAAGCATGTTTTATTTGCTATTTAATTGTTTCTAGTAAAAGAATTTGCTTATGTGCTAAGTATACACAAAATATTTCCTTTTCTTTTTATATAGTTAATAATGGATATTCCATCATCATTATTATTTCACATTTACACAGCACCTTTCCTTTGAGTTGTTCTTATAATTTATAATCAAATCACAAGACATTTATGTAAATATTTTGCATGCCTATTTAACAACCTTGAAGTTTGCCATGTGTTCACATTCAATGAGTTGCAAATAATTTATAGGGGGTCAGATATAATGAAATGGATTTTATTGATATTATTTTCTGTTTATTCATGCTGTGGAATTTAGGAGTAGAGGCACAGGGGAATAAGTAGGGAGGGGAAAATTTAGTTTTTGAACTATGATTTTCTGCTAGTTTCATAAAATATATTTGTTGGGGGGCAAAATGAAAAGAACTTAGGAAACATTTTTGAAAATGGGCTCTGAATGAATACAGTGAATTCACGTAATACATTTATTGATTTTACAGTCCCCAAATATTTCAAGTGATATTTTTCAACTATATTTTAAAATAGGTGCTAGTTCAGAGCTCACAAGCTCTCAGTCCATACGCTGGGTTGATTCATAATAGATGTATAGTTTGCTTTGCACAATATGTTTACAAACTCTTTTGATATAAGTGAAATCTTTGGAAAGTGGGATATTACATGCAATAATCTAGATTTGAAGCTTCTTTTGGAAAATCAGGTGAACTGGCTATAATGGGTTCAAGTTTATTCATGGTAATATTTGGCTGGGGACTAGCAGCCATGGGCTCTTTTAGATGGCCACACCCTCTCTAGGTGTTTTTATCTTCCACCACTTCCTAGCTAGAAATAGTTAATAAAGCATCAGGTTTGAGTCAAGGAAAGCGGGAAGAACAGGAAATTAAGATTAGAGAAGTAAGAAGGGACTAATTTTTTATGAACCTTGTAGAATATCTGAAGGAATTTGTACCTTATTTTGTGGGAAAAGGGAAGCCTTTGAAAGATTGTAAGAAAGTGATGTGATGTGGTTTGACACATTTTAGAAAGAACTCTCTGATAATAGCATGAAGAATGGATGGAGGTGTTGAAATTGGATAGAGAGAGATTAAAGAGCATATTGAACCCAATAAAAATTACAACAGCATTTTTTACTGAATTGGAAAAGCCAATTAATAAATTTATTTGGAAGGACAAGGGGCCCTGAATAACCAGAAACATATTGAAAAAGAAAAAGGGAACTGGAGGAATCATGCTACTTGACTTTAAAGCATTCGACAAAGCTATAGTGGTCAAGACTGCATGATATTGGCACAAAGATTGATATACTGACCAATGCAACCAAAATGAGAGTTCTGATATAGATCCTGGTATACGGTCAACTCATATTCAACAAGGCCATGAAGCCCACTTGACTGGGACAGAATGGCCTCCTCAAAAAATGTCACTGGGAAAACTAGATATCCATAACCAAAAGAATGAGACAGGATCACCATCTCATGCCTTGTACAAAAATTAACTCAAGATATATCAAAGACCTAAATATAAGAGTGAAGACTATAAATCTCCTAGAAGATAATGTAGGAAAGCATCTATGAGATATGGTAGTAGGAAATGGTTTCATAAACTTTACACCCAAAGGATGAGCAACAAAAGAAAAAAATAGATAAATGGGACCTCCTAAAAATTAAAAACTTTTGCACTTCAAGAGTTTGTCAAGAAAGTGAAAAGGCAGCCTACTCAATGGGAGAAAATATTTGGGAACCACTTATCCAATAAGGGCCTAATATCCAGTATATATTAAAAACATCCTGCATCTTGAAAATAAAAAGACAAACAACCCATTTAAAAAATGGGCAGAGACTTGAATAGGAAATACAAATGGCTAAAAAGCACGTGAAAAGATGCTCAGCATCACTAGCTATTAGGGAAATGCAAATCAAAACTTCAATGAGATATCACTTTACACCTACTAAACAGGAAGCCATTAAAAAAAAAACACAGAGAACTACAAGTGTTGGAGAGGATGTGGAGGAATGGGAACCCTCATCCACTGTTGGTGGGAATGTAGAGGATGGTTTGGCAGTTCCTGAGTAAACTAACTATAGAATTGCCATGTGATCCAGCAACCCCACTGCTGGACATATACCCAGAAGAATTGAAAGCAGGGACACAAACAGATATATGCACACTAATGTTCATAGTGGCATTATCACTATTGCCAAAAGTTGGAAGCAACCCAAATGCCCATCAACAGATGAATAGATAAGCAAATAATGTTATACACACACACACACACACACACACACACACAGTGGAATATTACTCAGCTGTAAGAAGGAATGACATATTGACACATGGGACATCATGAATGAATCTTGAAGACCTTTTGTTGAGTGAAGCAAGCCAGTCACTAAAGGACAAATATTACATGTCATCACTGATATGACCTAAGCAAATTCAGCAGACTCACATAGCTGGAGTCTGGAAGATAGGTTATCAGGAGACAGAGAGAAGAGTGTGTTGAGCCAATGCTCACTATGGGCAAAACCTATGATAAGGTGGAAGGGGGGTGGTTTGGCAGTGGATGGGGGTGATAGTGGTACAGGAATGAGAGAGGGGTTGACGGTGCTGGAATGTGAGGGTGAACAGGGTGGGACTATCTATGGAACTGGGTTGAGGACTGGAGGAAGGAACAGGTGAATTCTGGGGATTTGTAGGTCTGTGGTTGAAACTACAATGGTGGGAATGCTTTTTTTGGGGGGAAAAAAAAAGATGAGCAGATGAGGATCATTGGTATAGGGCATTGTTGGTGGGAAGCAATGTGGGAAAGGGTGCACCTGGAGGATATGTCTATAGAATATGAATGTGTTCATTTTGGCATAGGATGTTATCTCAGTGGATGGAGACCCACACAATAAACATGAAAATATTAAACTCCCATACTGAGGAGTCATGCTAGATTCTCAAATAGAGTAGCAAGAACATCTCAAGTACATAGAGCAGCACCTAATAAAAGAAAACAGACCAGTATGTCAAGCCCTCAATATTAATGCATGTAACTATGAACCTTATTATTCAAAAATTGAAACTTAGTGGTTGCCATAGGTTCCAAGGGGAGGGTGAGGAAGGAATGGGTGGAACATGGGGCTTCTTTGGTGCATTGTAGTTGTTCTGGGTGATTTTGCAATGATGGATACAGGCCATTATACATTTTGTCAGAACCTATAAAATTACATGGTGCAAAAGGTAAATCATTGGTTAGTAGCGATGCTTCGATACTTGTTCATTGATTGTTACAAATGTACCATACTCATGTAGGATGTTATTGGTAGGGGAGAATGGGGCCGGGGGGAGGAATTAGGTGTATGGGAATCCCCTGTATTTTCTATGTGACTTTTCTGTAACCTAAAGCTTCTCAGAAAATAAAGAGAAAAAAATATATAAGACATTATATATATACAGAAAAAATTTCAATATACATGAAAGCTAGATCTTATAGAGATGAAAGGTACAATGCAAAAAAATTATTTTTATTTTTTTGTTTTTGTTTAATTTTTTATTTTATTATTGTTGTTTTTTGTTGGCTTTGTTTTGGTGAGGTTTTGGATTGCAGAGGGGTTGCAGCTGTGGTAAGGGAGGGTCAGTGGTTTGAGGTGTCTGTGGTTGGGGCATGTGGAGGGGGTGTCTGTGGTTGGGGGTGCACCTGGGGCATGTCTCTATGGAATGTGTGGTCATGTGGTCAAGGGGTGTTGTCTTAGTGGGTGGAGACCCACATAATAACCCATGGAATATTGAATTCCCACACTGGTGAGTTCTGCTACATTTTCTCATAAAGTGGTGAGAATGTCTTGAGTACATGGGCAGTGCCTAGTAAAGGAGGGTGGACCCATGTGCCAGGCCCTTGATATTGATGCTTGTACTTATGAACCTTGTTCTTGTAAAATTGAAACTTGGCCAGGTAATATATATAGCCTAAGAGTTACCTCCTGAGGGCCTCCTTGTTGCTCAAATGTGGCCTCTCTCTAAGCCAAACTCAGCATATAAATTCACCGCCTTCCCCGCAATGTGTGACATGATTCCCAGGGATGAGCCTCCCTGGCATCAAGGGGTTAATACCAAGCACCAATTAATGATGCATTTGGAGAAAGACCTAGACCAAAAAGGGGAAATATTAAATGCAAATTAGTTTTTATGGCTGAGAGATTTCAAAATGAGTTGGGAGGTCATTCTAGAGTGTTAATGCACTTCTCAGGAGGATCTCACTATCTGCCGCAGTTAACAGTTCCTCAAGTAAGGGTGTTCCTGGGAGCTCTAGAGACATCTAGACACTATAGGCAGGGCAGACAACCCCAGGAAATTTGCACCCCATCAGTGGGCCTTACCTTAGAATATATGATAACTCATCTCACAGAGTTAGACTCATTTATAATATTCCTACACATGTTTCTTCTATCCCATTTATCTGAACCTTTAATTTGGACTATACCCATTAAATATATGTCCCAGAGACTTAAATCTTCTGACCGTTCATATGCCAGGTGAGCCTTGAATCCCAACAGAGTTGCAGCCAATACCTGCTCTCCAGTTCATCAGACTCACCCAGACAACTAACAAAAGGTTGATGATGGACAATGCCCAATCCAAGAATCAGAGAGTGTCTTCAACTGCACACAAGACAGTTCCATCCATCTGCTCCTTGGGATCTAAGCCCTCTCTCAATCAGAAATAGGGTGAGCATCACCATACCCAAATCCTCAAAATAGAGGAATGAACAAACATATGGGGGGAATGCAACTATGGACTAGGGTAGACATTATTATTCTATTAATGGAAGAACTTGTAATATTGATATAAAGACAGTGGTCAACAGAGGTTTTGAGGGAGGGAGATGGAACAATATGTGTAACATGGGCATTTTTGAGACATTGAGATCACTCTGCATGATGTTACAATGATGGATACCAGCCATTATACATCTTGTCAAAACCTATAAAATTGTGTGGTGCAAAGTGTAAAACATAATGTAAACTATAGATCATGGTTAGTAGCAATGCTTCAATATGTGCTCGTCAATTGTAACAAATGTACCACACTAATGAAACATGTTGTTAAAGTGGGAAAGTGGGAGAGGAAGATGGTGGGATATATCTGAATCTCTATGTTTATTATGTAACATTTATGTACCTAAAGCTCCTTTAAAAAATAAAAAATAAAAATCATTAAAAAAAAAAGCATATTGCAATAATCTGTGGAAGAATGATGCTATCTTGAATAGCAAGTCAAGTAGACAGGATTTTGTGATAAACTAGATGTGGCAAGTTAAAGAGAGTTTAAAGTCTAGGATAAATGTCATAACATTTTTTCTTGGGAGATTGAGTGGATGGTGGTGATACCAACCAGGTTGAAGGAGGTTGAAAGAAGAGAAAGCAATTTAGTTTTGTATATCTTGAGGTTGAGGTGTTCATGGGACATCCATGTGGAAAAACACTGTACGCAGTTGGATATATGGCCCTGAAGCTCATGGGAATGGAAGGCATTGATATATCAGAGTTAATACGATAATGGAGGGCAAATGCAAGAGGAAAGCCAAGACAGAATCTTATGGAACAGCAAAGAGAGAGAGTAATTAAATATAAGACAAGAGAGCATTTTAAAAAGGAGGAATTCCTGTAAAGGGTTAGAAGTAAAGTATAACTAGTGCTCATTGAATTTGGCAATTGGATGAAAATAGTATAGTAAAGTGGAAGGAGAATCCTGATTGCAATGTGTATGGAGGAGAAATGGACTAGATATACATTGCCAGTAATATGGCAGTTTAGGTAAATTGTAAACTCATGTCTAAAAACCATCTTGGAAATTAAGATAAAAATAGTAATTATCATTTTAAAAGTATAAATGGGCCAAAACCAAAAAGGTAATTAATAATCAGAGTGCTAAGTTGGTACAGCAAGTTCTATGAAATTTGTTTGCCTTGTTAACCAAGGGACTTACTTTTAATGCTCTCCTACAGGGGAAATGGCAACACTTTTTGTCCAACCAGGTGACACATGAAACTGAGAACTCCTACAGAAAGTTGAAGACTTTAAGGACTAACATTCAATCAAAGTTTCTTTCAAAAATAGTCTACCCACCAGCACAAGGAGATAGTGTGGCTTTATCTGGTCATTCATGGAAAAACATTTTTCTTTGTAAGCATGGACCTGTCTTCATACAAATGTGGACTTCTGATTTATACTATCCACATAGTTGAAGAACCCCCAAACCTAGAAATTAATATTAAAATATGGTCACAACCTGGTAAAACTTCTTGGCACTAAGCAGAATCAAACATAAAATCCCTCTGGATGACATAACCATAACCTAAAGGAACTATGGGGATGAGACCATAAAATAAGTATGTTATTAGTAACTAAAACATAAAAAAGTAAAAAAAAAAAAAAAAACATGAAAAAACATGGTAATATAAAAAAGAGAAGTAAGGATAAAAATGGAACTTTGGGAAGTGGAAAAAATTATTGTCTTAAAATCTATTCAGTAGCTGTATTAAAAAGTAAATTAGACAAGATTGAAGAGGATATTAGAGAACTTGAAGACTGATTGAGCTGATGAAATTACTCAAAATTCAGCATACAAACATAAAGAAATGAAAAATATGAAAATGGGTTAAAGCCATGTAACATAGAGAGAGAAGGTCCAACAAACATCTAAATGGAGTTATAGAAGGTGAGAACAGAATGAAAGAATGGGTGAGACACTATTTAAAAATAATGGCTGAGAATTTGCTAGACTCGTTGAAAAACATGAATCCTCAAATTTAAGAAGCCCAATAAATCCCAAACATGATAAATAAAAGAAACTTCATAGTTAAATACATCAAAATAAAAATGCAGAACAATGAAAAAGAGACTGTTTTATAAACATTTGAAGACAAAAGTGAGGTCCTATCCAGACAATTAGGCTGATAGCAGACTTCCCCATAACAACAAAAGAATCCAGAAGATAATATGTTAATATATCAAAGGGACAGGATAAAACAAATATCAATCTATGACTTTACACCAAACTATAATTCAGGACAGAGGCTCAAATGATGATAAACAGACAAATCAGACAAACAGAAACCAAACTCTTAAAAATTAAGACAGTGAAAAAGATGAGAGAATCTGGATAGGAACAAGAAATAGACATAGAGCCAGAGAATAAGTTCTTTTAAGATTGGAGAAACTTAATGTTGCTAGACTGCATGAAAGGAACTGGTAGAGCTAGTAGAGTAACCAGTAGTAGACAAGAAAAGAGATATTTTGAGAGGAAAGTGAGAGACAGAGAGACACAGAGAGAAATATTTAAAATAATTATATTTTTAAAATGACAGGAATTTTTTAATTTTAGAGTGAAAGCTAAAGTATGTCTTTGAAGCAGAATGTTTGGAGATCTCTTTAGCCATGTTGTTTTACCCATTTAGAAATCTAAACTCAGTGATTCCAAATGCAGGTACTGTAGTCTGGAGTATTAAATTATTTATTGTTAGATAAAAGGTTATTTTCATAGTGGGCAGATATTATAGTATTAATTTATTTTTGCTTTCTTTGGTAAGGCTTAGAGACCAGCTGGTATGTTTGGACCTTCAGAAAAAGTACATAAAAATGGAAGACAAATTGGCCTATGATGAGTACAGGACAACATATGGAAGGACTAATATGGAAGGCTGGAGTATAGAAGAGAGATGGTTCTTATGGAATTTTCTGTTTAAGGGCACAATCAAGAAATACTTGGAGGAAGATGGTATGGAGTAGACAGGCAGGGCTCAACTCTTTCACAAAAACAACAGAAAAGGGCCAAAAGCTGTCCAAGGGACCTGCTTTGGGGGTCTGCAGACCAGGACAGTGCTGTGCAACCCCCAGGGGCATGAAGGAAAGAGAGATGAAGAACCCAAAACAATAAATATGAGTTACTAAACCCCGGCAGTGGCTAGGAAGGGCCCCATCCCCCAACCTCAAGACATTAAGCCTGTATAAAACCCCTGGCTCACTGCAGCCAACTGAGAGAGGAACAGATGTCTTCTTCCCTGTCAGCTGTTATAAGGGAAGAGGAGGGGCCATCGTAGGGCAGAGAGTAGTTTCTCTTCAGTGAATTCAGCCAACAGAGCCTTCAAAAAAAAAAGAAAGAAATACTTGGAGTAGTGAGTTGGGAGATAGTGATCCTTGATATTTAGCACTAAAATTTCCTTCTCCCCTTTTGTTTTCATTCCTACATCTTATTGTTGTGTCTACATGTGCATGAGACTAAAGCAAGAGACCTGTGTGCCGACATTGGGACAAAAGAGAGCAGTAGCTTCTTGGAGAAGAGCAATTACAGGGTGGCCAGAGGTGATGGAGGGGGTGTTCCCAGAGAAGTTATCTGGATCAAGACATGCAATGAGGATTGCTTTGGAGAGAAAATGGACTGCCTTCAATCCATAGAGTTCAAGTCTGAATTGTGGCTAATTTGGATATTTGATGAAATGTTAAGCTTAGAGCACTAGATTCTTTAAATCAGAGGTTTCAGTGTTATCTTTCAAACTGAACTCTCCTTTTTCATCAAAGTTATAATCCTTGACATTTAGAATACTTAGAATTCCCAGCATATTCTTTTCAGTACTTTTAAAAATTGTTTTTAAATATTTATTTATTTTTATTTTTAATGAAGCTTTAGATTACATAAATGTTACATAAAAAATATAAGGAATTCCCATATGCCCTACTCCCTCCCCCTCCCACACTTTCCCACTTTAACAACATCCTTCATTAGTGTGGTACATTTGTTACAACTGATGAACACATATTGAAGCATTGCTACTAACCATAGACTACAGTTTACATTATAGTTTCCACTCTGTCCCACACAATTTTGTAGGTTATGACAAAATACACAATGGCCTGTATCCATCACTGCAATGCCATGCAGAACAACTCCAATGTCCTGAAAGTGCCCCCATATTACACCTATTCATCCCTCTCCCATCACTCAGAACCTCTGGTGGCCACTGTCTTTATATCAATGATAAGAGTTCTTCCATTGCTAGAATAAAAAGTCTATAGTAGAATAATAATATCTACTTTAGTCCATTGTTCATTCCCCAATCTTGAGGATTTGGGGATGGTGATGCCCACTCTGCTTCTAACTGAGAAGGAACTTAGATCCCATGGGGCAGATGGATGGAACTATCTTGCTTGCAGTTGCAGACACTCTCTGTTCCTTGGGGTGGGCATTGTCCATCATCATCCCCTTGTTAGTTGTCCTGTGTGAGTCCAATGAACTGGAGAGTAGCTGTTGTAACTCTGCCGAAATTCAGGGCTCAACTGGCACATGGATGGAACAAAGATTTAAGTCTCTGGGACATATATTTATCAAGTATAGTGCTAATTATAGGTTCAGATAAAAGAGGCAGCAGAACCATATGTAGAGAACTTATAAATGACTCTAACTCTGTTATACCGGGGAGCATAAATTCCAAAGTAAGGCCCACTGATAGTGTGCCGAATTCCTGAGCTGTCTGCCCTGCTTATAGTTTCTGGATGTCTCCAGAGCCCTCAGGAGCCCCGCTATCTTGAGGCACTGTACTGTGGCAGTCAATGAGATTTTGCTGAGACTTGCATAAGCGTAACTTCTGGAACGACCTCCTGACTCACTTTGAAATCTTTTAGCCATAAAAACTCATTTGTATTTCCCATTTCTCCTTTTTGGTCAAGGAATTTTTTCAAATGCATTGCTAGTTGGTGCTTGGTAGTAATCCCTGGGTGTCAGTACTTTTTAATGGGTGTTTACAGTCTCCCTTAGGTTATAGTTACTAGTTTCATCTCTGAGCCCTTCATCACTCCTAGATTAAGTCGAGGGAAAGAATACATTTTACTGACATTTTTGCCCCCTTTCAATAGCGATACTGATAACAGAGTTCAAATCTTGGGTCAAAGTCAACTTTTTACATTCTATACTACTTCTCAATTGATTTGCTTTCTGAAACTTCCAAAATCTACTTGGTTATGCCATGTTATTTGTAGCAACTTAATCATACAAACCCTTCCTCTACTAAACCTTACCCCTCATTTTTCTCCTAATACCATCTACTCATTTCCACTTTTATTATTTTGCACCTCCTTTTCCTTTTATCTGGAATTTTCTTTCTGGATTATCCAAGTCCTATAGTCATATACAACAAAATTCCCACATCCCCTTTTGCACTGAAATTGTGTGTCTCCAAGCAAGTACCTTAGAGCAGAGAAGTGTCTTAGTGCTTCTTTTGTATTTTTCACCATACTTGGGACAAAAAAGGTATATTCAATTATTATATTCAAAAGTATATTCAGTAACTCTTTGGTGAATTGAATCTATATGATATACACCTAGGCAATTTCACAATCTTTATTCCATAAATTGAGAAAGGGTAGCATAGGAAAATATTAATGTCGCATGATTAGGTAAATGTCTATGGCAAATATTGGAGAGAAGAATTGTAGTGTCTGTATCTATAATCTCAACTGTAGGCATTGAAAAAAGGTCTATATCCTTTTTTATTTGTTCTAAACTCTCATGGACTTAACTAAAGGAGTTTAAATTACACCAGGGAACTCAGCAGACTCACTATTCAGAGTATCAGAACTGAAACCATGAAATTATTTTTTTACCTTAATAGACTACCTTGCTTCTTTCAAAAATATTTTAATTCATGTAGTTAAAATGGCCATTGAATACAGTATATATGAATTTCATTAGGCTTACCTTTGTATTTCTCTCAATAGATATAGATATTTTTAGTACATTTATTTATTATTCATCCATCTGAAATATCATCCTTAGCAAGAGATTAATCCCAGACTGTTTTTTCCTTATAAATCATGTTTATTTAGGGTTGCTTTGCCCAGCATTCTTCTACCTTCCTCCCATCACTCTTGGATTATTTTCATTGCTTCAAAATATTCCCATTTTCAAGGATCAAATCAATACTCTCCTCCATCAAGCCCAAAGTGCTCCCTCCCACCCCCATAGGACTCTCAAGCACTGATCCTACATTCCTGTGGTCTGAATCATGCAATCCAATACTAGTTACATAGTGTTTTATATAGTTCTCTAGTTGTTGTAGAGATATTTCTGTTGTCTTTATTCTCTTACACCCTGTAAGTACTTCTAAAAGTACAACCTAAATCACAAGAATGTGCAAAATAAAATTCTTGTTGGATGATTGATTACAAATTAGTACATTCTCATATAATGTAAACAAAATTTGCCATAAGCCAAAGTTGAAAATAAATAGGGATGTGGTGATACTGCTAAGACACAAAAAAGGTGTCATCATTATATCATTTATAGGGTATTTTATAAATGATTGCATTTGGAAAACAGTAGGTTATAATGATATTATCCAGAAAAAGTATCCATGTCCATTTGTGAAAATTTCTATTATTTATCATATATTTTTGTTGTATTGTCACATTCACTTTACCAATTCATTAATAGTGAGCTTTCTTTTAACCCCTCAAATGATGTAAGTTACAGTATTGATTTCTCCAACTAGCTTAATGGTCTGTTTGAATTAGTGGCAAACCCTACTAATCTTGTCTCGTTTTGTGTACAAACCTCTGTTTAATCAATCTTTTCAGATAGTCAGCAGTCAGACAGATTGTTACCAATCTCTGTTTAAAAGGACTTATGCTATTTGATGCCTAAGTATATAATGCTAAAAAATTTGACTACAGAATTTTGATGGAGGTAGTTCAATATTACTGTGTTTAAAAAGAGATTATTTGGAATACAGTGAATATCAACATGGCAACAGGAATCTGCTTGAAAATCAGCATTAGTCAATTCTTTTATGACATAGTAATAGGAGGAAGATAGAAGTTCAGAGCAGATCAATAATATTTCACAAAGAACACATTAAATAATAATAATATGAACATAATATTTAAGAAACATGATCAAATTAAGGGCATGCCATGCTTCCATTACAGCACTAAAAGTATAATTTCAAGAGTTGAGAAATTAAAACTCTGACAATAAATGAATAATATGAGACATTGCATCCAGCAGATCAGGAAATAAGTAGGTTTTTTTTTTTTTAATTGAGGTAACATATACAACCCAAAATTTCCCATTTTAACCACTTCCATATGTATGATTCAGTGATACTAATTATATTCACAATATCGTGTTACTAACACCACCATCCATTACCAAAACTTTTAGATATAGACTCAAATAATTAACACAAAATTTGATTCTAGTACATACTTTCAAATTATATCTCACTTAGGAAAACATTTCAAACACTAAAATGTTAAAAAATAGAAAATCAATGACATTTAGAAAAGTATCAAAAGTACTAGACTGAAAATTGACAGCAAAATGCAACATACTACTCAGATATTCTTGACCCACAATGGAAGATTTTCTCCCACTTGCTGTTGACATTTGGACCATCTGTAAATAAGAAGGTTCAAACTACACGAACAGACATCTGCACACTGATGTTCATAGTAACATTATTCACGATTGCCAAAAGTTGGAAACCACCCAGGTGTCTATCAACAGAGGAATGGATAAACAAACTGTGGTCTATTCACATGATGGAATATTATGCAGCTGTAAGAAGAAATGAAGTCGTAAAGCATTTGACAACATGGATGAACCTGGAGGACATTACGTTGAGCGAAGCAAGCCAGAAACAAGGACAAATACTGGATGATTGCATTACTATGAACCAAATATATTGTGTAACATGTTGTTTGATTAAAAAAAAAATTTATATGTATCCAGTACATTTAATTGAGAAATGTATGTATTTATTCATCTGTGTTTACTTTTTAATTGTTTATATTTTCAATTATTAGATGTACAAAATAAAGTTTTAAAAATTTTTAAAAAGGGTCCAAACTAGAGCAGTTTTATTGTTTCTAGGATCTTTATAACAGAAATTGTCTGTAATACTCTGCAACCACAGTCCTACTTTGTGAAGAGAGCTATGAGGGAAACAAATGGACCCTGCGTGCAAGGTCTGAGTGTAGTTCTCCCCTGGAGGAAAAATCGCTCCCAGTGCAGAGTAGTGGTCTCTTAGAAGTCTCTGCAACAGCAGAAACTTGGATGAGGCAGCCTCTTAGGTCCCTCTCATTTTCAAATGTTTTATGCAGCTTCCTTTGTGGGTTATCCAATGAGCCTGGATGTGGATCTAGTCTCTGAAATCAAATTTCAAATAAAAATATGTAATTATTCTTTTTTGAATAACACAGTTGTGTGAATAGTCTAGGGTTTATATTTACATAAAATATGGTTAAGGCAGCATTATACATTAAGTGTTGTAGTGTGAGCCTTCCATAGGATATCATTTTACTTAACATATAAGCTAACTGATCACTGGGGACTTTGTTTCCTCTGAGTGGTTGTTGCTTGGAAAAGAGCCATATGGTTGCATGCATTTAAATTCTTCATTAAAAATGTTTGCAGGAGGGGAAAAGTAATATACTCTAAAATGGCAAACATTATAGAGAGTTGCAGAATTCAGCTCTGAAGACTTTTATATCATTACTTTACTACTTAGAAATAAACATTATGCCTAAATAGGTTCTTTATACTAACTACAAGTAACTCAACTCCCTGAATAAATATTTAAGTTGAGAAGTATTCCCCAAACATTGTTACCCTAATTTCTATGGGATACAGAGAGACAGTATATTTAATCATATTATTACACAACATTTTAAAGAGGAAAAGATATTTTGTTGGTGTTTTATTCTTTTTATTATTTGAAATACAGATTATTTCATTTTGTTAGTTCTATGGTTAAATATGTCTATATTGTTTGTCATAATTTTATTTTGATTTAGAATTTGATTTAGATTAATGTCCAATCCACTTTAGTAGCCACAGCTGGCAACAGAGAAAGTGTTCATTCTAAGGTGGGGTACAGGTGGCTGCAATGTTCCTCGGTTCACCCCTACTCATACAAAAGTCAAAATAGTGAGAAAGAATAATTGCTTCAGTTCAGAGCTTCTGGGGATTTTAGAATCCCATTATATATTTTAAAAATAATCTAAGACAAGCTCAGTCACCCAGAGGAGGAAACGAAGTGGTGGTTAAAATACTCTTGGAAGAGGGTGTCATTCTTTTTTTCCCCCTCAGTTGAAACGTTAGATAAAATGTGCCAGATACTATCCTAGATACGCATTTGGAATGAATTCAGAAGACAGTGGGAGAATATGAGGAGTGAGGTTTAATCTGTTTAAGGTTCTAACTCATATTCTTATTAGCAGTGGAATTATTACCAATAGATCTCTTCCCTCTTGGAATTTGTAGTCCAGTACCAAATAGTATATTTCTTGGTAATCAGGGACCCAAATTTAATAAATGGTATGCCATTAATTGATGAACAATGATTCTACTTAGGTTGCCTATCCAGACCCTTTAAAGGTATTGGTAGGCCTATAATAGTTCCTCTTAGCCTTAATATATATGTCTGCCAAATTGATTTCACCTCACCCGCTCCCCAACCCCCCAGTCTAGCTCAGTGGTCATGCCAGCAGTTCCTATTTCTTAGATGTAGAATATAAGTCAATGACAGCTGAACTTTTTATTTCTGAATATCTGAATTCTTTAGCATGACATTCAGCGTCACCCATAATCTTAAAAAAAAAACTTTCTAATCTCAGCTACACCTACCCCTGTTAATGTTTTCTAGAATCCTGCCAAATTAAATTTGTCAACTTTCTTTCATTTCCTTATTTTAGAAGGAGATTATACAATGCAATATTGAAAAAGTAGAAAAAATGAGCAAGGGATATTGTGCTTATCAGTGTTCTTCAGAGAAGAGAGAGAGAGAGAGGATTGGCAAGTCTGAATTCTGAAGAACAGGTTGCCAGTTGAAAAGTCTGACATAGGTGAAGTTGAATTCCCCTGTAGAAGCTGGTTGGCTGAAGTAGAGGCAGAAATTCTTTCTGATTTCTGAAATGCTCAGTTTTTTTAAGACTGACTGGATGAGGAGACTGCCCTCATTGCTGAAGGTGTTCTCCTTTATTGACTGTACATGCAATCAGCTATTGATGCAATCAAGTGAATATTTAGTAGATGTAAATACTTCTATTCCTTCTTAGTAACAATCAGGCAAGTGTTTACTTGGCCAAACAACTGTACACCAAAACCTAGCCAAGTTGGTATATAAGATTAATAATCACAGATATAAACAGGCAATTAACAAGAGATCTCCTCCCACCTCATCACACTCATACACACACCTTCCTGTAAACAAAATAACATGCCACAATACATTGGTAATCAACATGTGACAAAAAATTACAGCTATAACTAAAGACATAACTCAAAACATTAGGATACCATTTTTCACTTGTCAGATTAAAAAAAAAATTTTTTTTTTTATTTCTCAGTGTTGACTATAGTATGAGAAAAGGAGACACACTCATATAAAGTTAATGAGAATGAGGTGGAGGTACTCAACAGAGTAACTGCCCTGGGGGGACAGTTTTTTTAATTTAAAAAATTATACGTATAATTGACTTTTTTGTGTGCACGGTTCTATGAATCTTAACAAGTGTATACATTTATAAACTCACCACCATATTCAGGTTAAAGAATAGTCGTATCACCTCAAAAACCTTCCCCATATTATTACTTTAGTGCCACCCATGCCCCCCCACCCATAACTCTTGGCAACTGCTATGTTTTCCATTACTATAGATTTATCTTTTAAGAATATCATGTAAATGGAATCATAGAGTATTTACCCTTTGGGAGAGGCTTCTTTCACTTAGTATAATGCCTTTTAGTTCATCCAAGTCTGAGTAACAATACTACCCAGTAGTGGTATTTTTGAAGAGTAAAAATTTTTTAATTTTGATAAAGTTCAATTTTCTTTCTTTAATGTTTCATGCTTTCAGTGTTCTAAGAAACCTTCAGGTACCCCCAAAGAGCAACAATTTTCTTCCATGTTTTTTTTTCTAGAAGTTTTATAGCTTTTGATTTTACATTTAGGACTTTGATCCATTTTGAGTTAAGTTTTGTGTATTTTGTTAAGTGTTGGTTTTTTCCCCCAACCAGATATCCAGTTTATCCAGCATTCCTTGTTCAAAAGACTGTTTCTCCATCAAATTACTTTGGCTCCTTTGTCAAAAATCAATTGACCATCTGAGTATAGGTATGTCTTTTTTTTTTTTTTTAACTTTCTATTCTTTTCTATTAATCTATTAATCTGTAGAACAGATTTTCAAAAATGATTACGTAGCCTTAAAGTAAGTCTTGAAATCAGGGAGAATAAGTCCTCCAAGTTTGCTCTAATATTCTAAAATTGCTTTGGTTATTCTAGGTGATTAAAAAAATTTTTTTTTCTTTATTAGAGAATTGTGGGTTTGCAGAACAATCATGCATAAAACACAGCATTCCCATACACCACCTTACCACCAACACCTTGCATTGTTGTGGAACATTTGTTACAACTGATGATAGCACATCTTTATAATTGTACTATTAAAGTCCATGGTTTATCTTAGGATTCACTGCCTCGGTGCTTCTTAAAAATTTCAGATATTGTAATTTTCAGTTTTTAAATTTCCATTGTGTTCTTTTTATAATTTCTGTTTTTCTGCTGAGGATTCCTATCTTTTCATTCATTTCAAGTATGTTTCTTTTATCTCATGGAGCACAATTATAATAGTTGCTTTAAACTCTTTGATTGAGAGTTCTAACATCTGGGTCATCTCAGGGTTAACAGCTCTTCATGATCTTTTCCCTTGAGATTTCGTTAAAATTTCCTGTTTCCTTTTATGTTGAGTAGTCTTGCACTTTATCCTGGCCATTGTGAATATATTTTTGTGCAGATTCTGAGTCTTAAAATGACCCTCTGGAAAACATAATTGTTTTTGTTTAAGCATTCAATCAACCAGTTGGGCTAAGTCCATGGTGTGCTTGTGTCTTCTGTGTGCAGTTATTCAAAGTTAAATTTTCTTAGATTATTACTATATTGATTTGAGTATGTTTTATGAATGCATTATTGAATGGATAGGTTGAACTTCGCATGAATTGATGTAAGATTTAGATAATCCCTTTTTCTGGTTTTCTCTCCTTCAGATTTCTCCCCCGACCATACTATCTATTCAGCAAGTGCTCTTTTATTAGTTCTTCTGGCCAGAAAGATGAAGTTTTTATCAGAGTTTTAAATGCCCACAATTATGTGCTGCTTTGCAACTGGGCCTACCCTCAAGACTGTTAGGAGAGAAAAAAATAACATGTGATTCACTTCTCCAAGTTTTTGACTCCCTTGCACAATGTATCTGCTTTTATTTACTTGCAGAATTCTCAGCAAGGTAGTTAGTAGTTGTTTTTGTGTTTTGTCCAGTATTTTTAGTTTTAACCAGAGGGAGGAATGGTCTATAAGGTAATTATGCCACCCTGCTAGACTAACCTCCTCCTCTTCTTTTGATTATTTTTGTTTTTAAGTGGTAGGCACAATTTCTGCAACTAGATCATTTCAATTAAGGACATAGAAGGTATCTAGTAGTTTGTTTGTACACCTAGTTGTTTTTTTTTTTTTTAGGTACCAGGGCTGGGGATTGAACTCGGACCTCGTATGTGGCAAGCTAGTGCTCAACCACTAAGCCACATCAGCTCCCCTGAGTTGGTTTTTTCATTTCTTTGCTTGTTATTTGTTTTTATTTGTTTGTTTGTTTTTAAGGAGGCACTGGGGACCGAACCTGGGACCTCCCACCTTGGGAAACAAGTGTTCAACTGCTTGAGCCACATCTGCTCCCCTCAGTTATTTTTTAACTGTTCTATTCTTTCTTTAAAAAAAAAAAAAAATAGAGCTATTTAAAGTTCTCAAATGCATATTATTCATATAATATCCTAATCTTTTAATTACAAGCTTATAAGAAGAACAGCTCCATGATGAAGCATTTGCTACTTCATCATTAGTTCAGGTTTGCTCTCTGAAGATTTAATGAATCATACATAGAAACAGTCTATTACTGATATGAATAAGTATTTTATGTTGCTTGATACCTGCTCTGCCCTTTTACTTTAGAAAGCAGCCAGTTCAGGTGGGCCTGCCTGTTCCATTCACACTTGATTGTATTTATTGCCCCTTACTGTGGTCTGCTCTTTTTCATTAAGTCCTTAGTAGAGGCGTGACAGCTTACTTCACAACAAAAACCTACCTTAGATGCTTCATCAGTTCTGTGATACTTATTATACTGTGCCTCACAACTTCTTGGTCTACCTTTTTGCTATGGCTGTTACAGAAGTAACGGGCTGCACACAAATATAAATTGACCACCTCACACTTCAGCTGCATCTGTATCTTTTGCTTTCTGTTCTGAGGCTTTTCTGCCACTGCTGAATGGGCCTCCATGTGGGAAACTGCTCAGCCATACTAGTGGATGTACATATGTTGAACTGGGAAGGAGTCAATATTTCCTAATATGCCCTGGGACAGGTTTTCCCAAACTGTACTACACATTGGAATCACCTGGGGATATTTTTAAAAATTCTGATTAACTTTTACTCCAAGACAATCTGATTTAATTAGTATGGGGTGCAATTTAGGCATCAGGAGTTGAAAGAGCTCCCAGGTGATTTTAATGTGGGAAACACTACACTGGGGGGCAATCACTGAACCATGGGATAAAGTAGACATTTGATAAATAATCCTCTCTTCCAAATCTTAGGCAGACAATTCTGAAGCACATTCTAAACCAGCTCAACCTTGGATTGATGCTTTCTCCTTCCTTATTCACTCTTCATGTTCAACTTTCTCTGGTTCCCTGGGACCAAATCCTCCCAAAAAACTAACTACACAGAGACACTTGTCTTAGCCTCTCCTTTTGGGGAGAATCCAAACAAGATGGTTGGTATCAGGAATTGCCTGGGGAAGGAAACCATCAGAAAAGGATCCCAAATTTGGACAAATTGCAGTCTGATGACCAAGGGCCATACTACTGGGAAGAGGGGTGTTGATGCCACCTGACATGCACTGTCATCACAAGTACTGGCTTAACAGGGAACAGGGGTGTATTGGGATGAAATTCATAAGGAAGGTGAAGCAGTAGCTTATGTTTTCACTTGGCACTTTAACAGGATGGGGTGATGGTAATTAAATGGACTATGGAGTTGGCTAGCTTTGGTTAATGAATTTAGAAGCTTTGAAAAAAGAAACTGGTAGGTTCAGCTTATCCAACCATCAACTCAGAACACACTGAATATCAGAAAGCCTCTACTGTAAAGATGAAGACACATTATCTCTTGCAGTAAAGGGCAGCAATGCTAAAAGGTAGGCTCAATGCACAACCTTAGTAAGTTTCATGTCAAAGCCAAGGCTGTGCTAAGAAAAGACTGAGGCTCTGGGACCTGAGATAGGGACTTTTGAATGGATAAACCTAGGAATTGTGAATACCCATATTCTCCAGAATTCTCCGGATTTGGGAAACCCTTTGCCTTTCTAGAAATGAGCTTCTACCTTTTGCCTAAATACTTCAACTATGGTGGCTGCCTTGAAAATGATGCTCATGGTCTCAACATTGACCCTTCCACCCCCACAATTGATTCTAGATCATTAACTAGGGTCAGATAATAGCACAGTCGAGGAGTAAATATACTCACTCCCAAATTGTAGATTCTGCCTAATATGTACAAGCTGGAGCTGGACGAACACGTGCGAGAGGAGATCTTGAGAGAATTGGACCAGAGAGGGGAAACTAGAAGACCGGATAAGGGAGAATGTATTGGCATGGGAACAGTATCTTGTGACTCTCAGTTTATTGTCCTGGCAAGGACATATGGAACTGGCCCTAATATGCTGCTGGAATGGTTTGGTGAAACTTGGACACAACAATAGCCTATAGTTAATGAGGTCGAGATGCTGGAATTGCCTTAGAGTATTAAGAAAGGGATTTGAAAGCTGGGGCAGGGAAAATATTAGGTTGAGTTGGATATGTGAGACCAGAGAACCTGCTAGTTGACTATGTTCCCCATCAGGACTAGGAGAAAACCTTAATTAAGGCATTGAGAAATAAATATAATGGTGAAGACTTGCAATTTTAAAATTTAACTGGAGGTTGTCATCTCCTACAGACAAGTCAGTGTTGACAGTAGGAGAAGCTGCCATTTAACTAGGCTCTTTGGCATTAGGGGATTCTGAAATAGCAGAGGATTAAATGGCAGAACTTACCTGACAGCAGCAAGGTAATATAATAGGCAGCAAAACCAGAGCAGCTACCAAGATTTCCTTGACTTGCAGAGACCTATATAAAAAACTAATAGAGCGTTGTGCTCCTAGGGATGAAATAATAGAGGGGCAACTGCCTAAGGATTCTTTGACCTGGATAACCAAAAACAAAACAAAACAACAACAACAACAACAACAAAAATCCACACACAAACAAATCATGAGCTGGTAAACAGAAGTCTGATGTCAGCCACTACAAGGGAAAATTGTTATCCCTTAGCTTCTAGACATAACCAAGTTCTCACAACCAGAGCACATTAATTGAAGGCAAGGCTGGCCCCTTTGAGGAACACAATGCCACAAGTATTTAAAACATGTCCCTAGTCCTTCCCCAAAGGGACATGTAGCTATTTTCCACAGCAAATGTATCCTGAGGAAAAGGGAATTTCAAAACTTTTTGAAAACTGTTGGATACAGGATCTGAGCTGTCATTGCTACCTGAGGAACAAAAACACTATTATGGAGGCTTATGGACCCGATGATAAATGGAGTCCTGGCTTAAGTCCTTTTAAGAATGGGCCCAGTGAGTCTATGAACTCTAGTATTTTTTTTCCTGTTCCCATATGCATAATTGGAATAAATGTTATTTGCATCTGGAAAAAATTACTCTTTTGTCCTTGGCCTAACTAATTGTAATAATTATGGTATGAAGAATGATGTGCAACACTCTGAAACTACTTTCCCCCCCATGAAAGTAGTGAATGAAAAGCAAAACCTCAGAATCAGGAGCAATATTGGAGATTAGTGCCATCAGCAAAGATGTAAGGAACACAGATATGGTGATGCCCATCATATCCACACTTACTTTTGCAGATTTGCATTCCTACAAACCCAGATGGATTGTGGCAGGTGATGACAAACTATCGAAAATTTAGTCAAGTGGTATCCCAATTACAAATGCTGTTCTAGCTATCTTATCTTTACGGGAACAGATAAGCACAGCTTCTAGCATTTCCTGTGCTACTATTGATCTGGTACATGAGAATGCTTTTAGATTTGAGTAAAGCACAAATAAAGAGAGAGCTCTGTGTCAGGTCTGGGCTACAGTGCAAGATGCCCTACTACTTGGGCTGTATAAGCCAACAGATCTGAAGATACAAGAGGTATCTGCAGTGGATAATAATGCTATGTGGATTCTCTGGCAAGCTCCAAAAGGGAATATAGCCCAGAACCCTACAGTTCTTGAGTAAGGTTACTCCTTTTGTGAAAGGCAACTGCTCACTATTTGACAAGAGGCTCCCAATGTGCCACTGGGTCCCTAGACCATGGGACATCATGTTAGTATGAGACTAGAGGTCCCCATCATGAATTGGGTGTTATCAGGTGCAGTGAATATTGAAGTCTAGCAAGTGTAGCAGGCATCCATTTTTACAGTAGAAATGGTACATTAAGAATCAACCCTGAGCAGCTCTAGAAGTTATAAATAACAGATGACCCAGACTCCTGCTACACTTACCAATAGTGCACCAACTTCTTGTCTCCAAATAATACTTATGACCTCACTAAGAATTGCTTACAAGTGAATAACAAAGATGGAAAGAAAAAAAACAACAACAACTGGGGCCTGTTTCACAGATGGGTTATATTGATATGTTGAAGCTAGCTAAAAATTGGCTGCTGCCTCACTAATCCCTACTCAGTGATGACTCTGAAGGACACGAGTGAAATGAGATTATCCCAATGTTCAGAGCAGTGCTTTTGGTCATTTGCCTGAATGGAGGGAATTGTGGCCCAAGGTAGATCTATACAGGCTCCAGGACTTGGTTGGTTGTCCAGGAGCTTAAAAAGAGCAATGTTGGAAGATCAAAAACAAGAAAAATTGTAAGAAGGTATTTAGGTGGACCTATGAGAGTGGGTGTCTCATGTCTTACGTAAATGCCCACCAAAGAGCATCCACTGCAGTGGAGGTATTTATTTATTTATTTATTTATTTTTTGTCTTATAATTTATCATATTTTTTTCTTTTTTTTTTATTGTGGGTAAAAATCAAATTTTTCACAATAC
>JAQZBX010018050.1:0-28616 GCA_029593785.1 Cabassous unicinctus | reverse complement strand
AGCGTATTCATTGCACCTCAGTCATGCTCTTCTGATTCTGACTTCTTGTCCTCCTTTCTGACTGGAATGTTCTGCTTTCTCCTTTTAAAAGGCTCAATTCAAATCCATCTTCATTTTTGAAATACTCTCTGTGCCAGTGCTCTTGTTTGGAAACTTTATGGCATTTATTGTCTGTGTCATTCGTTTGTTTTTTCCCTCATACTCTGCTGTGTATGTGTGTGTGCGCTGGAAGGTGAGGACGGTATCTCGACACAACAGGTTGCGTGTTGCAGAATCACTGGGATGCTTCAGAGCTTCAGATTGTGGCCAAGTTAAAGGCAACCTCTTCTTCTTTCTTTAAGGAATCCACCTTTGCTATAATCAGACAGCTCAGCTTGGTCCTTGCCTCCATGTGTTATACTGAGCTTCTGAGGGCCATTTTTGCATGTTGCCAATTATTATTGGGCAACATGAGAGGAGGAGGAAGGGTGGGGGCTCAGTAAATTGGGATCCTTGAGGAAAGCAAGTGGCCAGAGCTGTCCAGCATGGGGTGGCAGAGAGGGCAGTGATTTCTACCCAGGCTCTGACAGCTGGGCAGCTTTGCACAAGTGACGCATCTTTGGGTTTCAGAATTCTCATTTGTAAGACGAGGGGGTTGCACTGGATTATTTATGGCCCCTACAGGCTCTGACATATGACAGTTCTATCAATCCTCACCCAGTACCGCCCCACATCTCTTTGGGTTAGATGGGAAATCCATCTCCCTTGCGGATGAAACACCTATTGATTTCTTTCTCCGTCAATGGGGAATGAGACAGCGATTCCTTTCTCTGCAGACAGAGCCAAAGGAAAAAAAAATTCAAATCAGTCTCCCACTGGATGCTTTGTAGTTCGGGCCTGAATGCTAATCAGCATTGGCGCCGAGGGGGTGAGTCAGAATCTGCGGCTCGTGGAAATATGGAGTTGGAAGGGTCCTGATAGATTAGCTAGTCTTCCTCTCTAAATTTAGGAAAGAGAGATCCCCAAATGCGGAGCGACACAGATTCAGGTAGTCTAAGAATCCAGGATGAGTCTAATCTGTATAGAAACCTTCCCAGAGTCGGTTTTATTAGGGGCCGCTTGTGCTCTCGTGTTGCCTCTTACTTATGTAAGATTAAGTGATCCTGTTCGGTTTTTACCTCTCTGATTGCAGTTTATTTTAACCTCAATTGAGCCATCAGCCAGGCTTTCCGCGTACAGCGATGGCTTCTGCAGCAGGAGCCTCTCCACCCTTTGTAGGGAAACAGAGCCGGTGATTGGTGGCGCTGCCCGGCGGGCGGCCAATGGGGTGCGCGGGACGCGGCCGGCCAATGGGGAGCGCGCAGGCGGGGCCGCGGCCTCGCTGGTCCAGGAGGCCGAGGCCGCGGCCGCGAGCTCGCCCCGCCCAGCGCGGTCGCCCTGGTTACGGCGCAGCAGCCGCTGGTGATAAGTAAACACTCGTTAGGCGCCGCCACCCGAGCGCTAAGGCCGCGTGTTCGAGACCTAACCCCACCTCAGCCCCACTCCTGGATATTTCTGTAGTTCTAATTTTACGGCTGCTCTCCTCTGCAAGTGCACGAGTACGCTGTAGAAAGCTTCCTGGCCGCAGCTGCCGGCGACGGGTCTTTGATGGATTTTGGCTGAGAGAAGCCGCCTGTCAGTCACAGCACATCCTCTCCCACGGGCCTGGAAGAACGTGCCCTGCAGTGCCTGTCCCCATGCCGGGACCTGACTCAGTTCACCTGAGCTGCTGCTTGATGGAGCAGAAAAGGCCGTTTTCTGGGCGAAGACACTTCTCTCCCTGCCTGGACGGCCGCGGCGACACAAAGCACCGCCTCCATAAATACACGCCCCAGGGAGAGAGGGGAGGGCTTCCCGCCAGAGCCTGAGAACCCCACCCCTACCCCAGACTCTGCCCCCAAACCCGTCCCACCCCTGAGCTCCTGCGTCCCGCGCGCGAACGCAGACACGCACCTCCTTCCCTAACACAAGCACAGACAGCCGTGGCCGCCCTGACATGCCGCCCAGGCTCACCTGCGACAGGGCGGCTCTCCCCTTCCTACTCCAGACCTCCCCCTCCCCTCGCAAACTCACAGCCCAGCCTCATTCCAGGCCTCCCTCGTGGTGGGAGCACCTGGGCAGGGACTGGAAGCAAGCGCCAAGCGTCTACCTTCCCCTTGCCAGCTCGGGGTCCTGCAGTGCCGTGGGCAATGGGCCTGTCTGGTTACCTGCCTTTCCCTTCCTTCTGTGTTTATGACCCTGCTGACCCCCGGGGAGAGTGCAGCCCAGCCCACCAAGCAGCTTGCAGTCATCTCTGGAGGTCAAGATCATTCGCAGACCCTACAGCTCTGATGCCTGGCTCTTAAGACAAAACCTGGCAGCTGGCGGGTAATGGGATTTCACCCTTATCTTCTGGCTATGGAGAGAATATAAAGCTGAAAATAAAAACTATTCCTTTTATTATAATGTGGAGGTCAGAGTCTTGCATCTCTTAAGTGAGTAAAATCCTTCTCCACTAGAATCTGCTGTTTTCAGAGGGGGAACGGTCATGGTAAGAGTTGGTCTGTGTCCTTTGCGTTCCAGGCTTGTTTCTCATAATTTTAAATAATTGCATTTTTTTCCTTTTAGGGGTCATCACACAAACCAACTTATGAATTGCATCAAGAAGAAAATGGATCCAGTTGAAATGTACCAAATATGTCATCTTAAATTTCATGAAAGGTCAGGCTAGGAGCTCAGGAGGCACTGAAGGAAGCACAGTGTTGGAGGAGCCCCTTGGTTACAGATTAAGTGCTTGACCTTTGAGTACACTGAGCCACCCCCTCTCCCCCATTCCCACGCTTGAAGACAGTTGGCTTTTATCATGACTTCTGAGCCCCCAAACCTAAGCTGATCCCTGGTTTCACCCTAAAGTACTAAGAGCCCACCTCCCTGCCTCTGCAACGGAAGGCCTGGAGCACGGCTCTCATTAAAGCAGCCCCCTTGATCGCTCCCCGTGCTCTCCTGGCTCCACGCCCAGCCCCAGCCCTGGTCGGGAGCACCTCACTTTCATCCCTCCAGCCCCTCTCCACCCTGCAAATTCCCCATTCTCCATTCACATCTGCTCAGTTCCCTACTCCAGCCCCTGACTGCTTTTGCCTCATTAATTAGTAGAAATAAAGGGCCTTTCAAATGTGAGGGTCATTCCACTTGGGGGAGAGGCCCCCCGATTCCCAAACCTGGCCTTCTCTGGCTTCTCGTGCTCCTTGCTTTGTGGAGCAGCCTGGAAAGATCTGAGGAAAAAGGAATTCATTTGTTGTCAGCAAAGAGGAATGAAGGTGAAGCAGGAAAGCTGAGCGGTGCTGGTTCAGGTCGTTGTCGCTAGCAGCTGGGGCCTGTTTGGGATTTGTCCCAAGCTCCATAATGACCCTAGACAAGACACCAGAATAATTTGGAGAGCTGTTTTTTTTTTTTTTCCTGTCAATTTATGACCGGCCATGTCTGGCCAAGGAAAGGAGCTGGGGAAAGCACACCAGGAGCAACTTGCCAGCAGACTCAGCAAATAAGGCTGAATTTGAAACTGAGGCCGACCAGAAATTGCAATTAGTGTGAAATGAAGATCTTTTCAGAAAAGGAAAAAGGCCCCAGTGCTTGTTCTCTATTGTTTCGCCCATCTCCTGGCGCCCACCCAGACAGCCGCGAGACAGCCCTTTGGCTCACAGACTTGTGAATACCCAGCAGGACCAGGGAGGGCAGATTACCTGCTTCTGGAAGAAGGGAAGATCTGGTTCTGGTGAACGAAACCCAGGCCTCAGAGGTCTGCTGCCCGCAGAATTCACAGACACTGAGGCGATTTGTTCCGGGTCCCCAAGGGCGAATCCTTGATCTAAATCACTGGGGGTTGGAGGGGAGTGGAGTGTTACAAAATGGTGCCCCCAAGATTTTTCCTTCCCCTTTTCCAAACCATGGCATTAACTACATAAAAAGAAGATACTCTCTAGGAGAAGGTTGGGAGCCCTGAACCAAAGTCAGAGGACACAAAATTATTTACCATTTTTTTGGAGCTCAAGAGCCTAGGGTGGTTTTTGCTGCTCATCCTGATTTTGCTTGTAGAGTAAGGGTAGCTCCTGCTAGCACAGCTATGTCATTCTAACGACACCTTCGCGTGAGCCAGGCACACCGATAGGCTTCTGGCTTTCATTTTATCCCCAGACGGCTTCATGAGGCGGATATTGCTATCATCCCCTGTTCATGCAGAGAGCTGGGAGTAACTTGCCCAAGGCCACACACACCTCACAAATGGCAGCGCTGGGGTTCAGATCCAGGGGCCACGCAGCCCCGGGACTCCCCGCCAGCGTGCCTGGGGGCTGTGTCCGGCCCTCCCCAAAGCCAGGATGGTGCCCAGGCCGGGATGCGCCCTTGTCCCTGGGCCTGTCCACGGTCCCCGGGGTGGGCGGCCCAGCGCCCCCCTCCGGAAAGTGGCTTCCTGCAGCCACAGCTCGCAGTAACCCTCCAGCTGGCACGGGCGCTGCGTGCAGGCAGCACGTCCAGGCGAGGGTCAAGAGCAGGCCCATTTTAGGATGGGGGACGAGTAGGCCCGCACTTAATCCTCACAGCCACCCTGGAGGTAAATACCATCGTTGTTCCTGTTTTACACATCAAGAGGGAGCTCACCCGGGAAGTGGCAGAGTTGGGGTGGACTTACCTGGGACAGGACAGGGAAGCTTTGGGAACTGGGGAGGAGTGGGGAAAGTTCTAGAACTTTGAGGTCCAGTCAGGAGGGGCCTGTGTGGGGAGTTTAGAGTGTTTATGGGTGTGTGGGTGAGTGGGAGGGATGGAATTGGGAAGGCAATGAAACAAACACATTTTCTTCTTTCTGTTGCTCAAGTTCTACAGGAAATTGCTGTAGAACAAAATATACTTTAGACCTCTTTTTATGTCCTCCACTCCATCTGTGAAGCTACCATCATGCCTCGCCGCATCACTGCAGCCTCCTGATCAGGCTCCCTGCTTCTGCCCTTGTGTGTTCCCAGCACAGCTGCCGGGGTGGTGCAGTGAGAAGTGAAGTGAATCCGCCTTCCAGCGGATTCCCCAATGCGATGTGTCTCCATCCCCCATGCCTGCCTGACTTCAGAGCCTCCCACTGTTGTCCCTTCCCCGGCTCCTGCCGCCAGCCAGGTACCAGATATATGCTCCTGTGGGACCTTTGCACCTGCTCTTCTCTCTGCCCGGAATGCGTTTCCCTCAGAGGCCCACACCTTTCCCCCCACTTCCTCAGGTCTTTACTCAAAAGTGACTTCAGGAAGGCTTTTCCACACCTCCTTGCCTGGAATTCCAGCGAACCCTGACACCCTGTCTCCCTTATCATTAACTTACTTTACACTTATGTATCTTAGTCATCTTCTGTCTCTCCAACTGGAAGGGAAGCCCTGTGAGGGCAGGGGCTTTTGCCTGTGTCATTGTTTTGGTTTCTTTTGTCCACCGATGTATACCCAGAGCCCAAAACAGTGCCTGGCATGAGCCATTTGCTCAATAAATATTTGCTGAACAGACAATGGATGAATGGATGAAGGCCCCACGACTTATCCCATGTCCTGGGAAGCCGCCAGAATCTGCTGATAAGACAGGATGGACGTGAAGGAAGGATGGAAGAGGCCACGTTGAGGGGTGAGGAGGCTGGAGACCCACAAGCTGCTGGATGCTGTGGAGGGCAGTGGGTAGAGGCAAACCCCCCATCTCCCACCTCCACCCCTCCATGACTTATTGGGGTAAGAGTGCCTGGCGCCTGTCTGGGCCCTGGCACTGAGGGCCATCTTGGAGATTACTGCAGGAAGCCCTCCTGTAGGTGGAAGAACCAAAGTACATCTGTCAGAGAATTCAGGTTGTGAAACGGAGCCACCCACTGCTATAGCTAGTCTAAAGCGGTCTCAAGTCACAGGAGGCCATGAGAAGGCTGTGGGTTGTCTGGAAACCAGGTGCCCCTCGGCATCTCGGTGGAGCGTCAGTGCTTTGCCCTCGGCGCCCTACCCTGGCAGGGCTGCCGTGGGTCCTGGCCCCGGGGCTGCTGCCCTGCCCTGCCCACCTGGCAGGGTGGCACTGAAGAGCTGCCTGGGAGACCCATGGGAGAGCGGCAAAGTGGACCCTGGCTGGCCGGCCCAGCCAAGCATGTCAGCAGAGCTCAGAGGGCTGCAGCAGGGTGATTCCTGGGGCCATGAAGCAAGCAGTAAATCCCTAGGATGCAGCCCCGAGGACAGCCCTGTTCTTCTACCAGCTCTCTGCAGCTGTTTAAAAATGCATGCATCCCGACCTCAGATTAGGGCCTGACTGGGATCTGGCGGTAGCCAGACCCGGGGTGAGCCCTGCGGCCACCTTCAGTGTCTGCCTGACGCTGGCAGCTCTCTCTTATACAGAATGTGGAAGCTGAGGGCTCACTGCAGGCTTATTGTGAGGATTAAACGCGATAATGTGTATAACGTGGCTGGCATACAGCGCCCAGTAAACCCTATCATAGTCTATGTTTTTCCCCCCTTCAGGGTCACACTCAGAAACTGTAGCATATGCATAAGACCCCGCTGTCAGGCTGGTCTTGGAAATGCAGGACATCCCTGACACAAGGGGCCAACTGGGTCAGCGGTTCCGAAGCCTGCCCGGGCCTCAGGCTCACTGGGAAACTTGCTAAAGGCCCAGATTCTCGGGCCCCACCTCAGGCCTCTCAGTTTAGAGTTCCAGGACTCTGTGCTTTCATCACCTGCCTCAGTTCTATAAGGACTGGACATCCTTGGACTCTCTAAGGACCAGTTTTAGAAGGACCAGCTGTACTCTGGGGACCCGCTGGAGCGGTGACCACCAGGGGCAGACTTGGAGGTGGGCAGGAAGCTCACTCTCCCAACTGTCTGCTGTGACGTTACAAAATTCACTCCGAGGCTGACATCTCTGACTAAGTCTCCTCAGTTCACACGTGCGCCGCCCAGGCCTTTCCTGGAGAAAACCTATGCCGTGGGGGCTGAGGGGAGAGGTCTCCTAGAGCTGTGCAGCAAAGTGCACAAAGCTGGGGCCTTTAAACAACAGAAGTTCCCTGGCTCGCCGTTCTGAAGGTGTCAGCGGGGCCGCGTGCCCCTGCAGGCTGTCAGGGAGGGGCCTTCCTGCCTCCTCCGGTTCTGGTGGGTGCCGGCATCCGCGGCGTTCCTTGGCTCCTGGGTGCATCTCTCCAGGCTCAGCCTCCACTCTCGTCACAGGGCCTCTCCCTCTGTCTGTCCGCCTGTTTCCAATTCTCCCCTTCTTGTAAGGACACCAGTCACACTGGACAAGGGCCCACCCTAACCCAGTTTGGCCTCACTTTAATTGACCTCACCTTCAAAGCCCTATTTCAAAACAAGGCCTGGGGTTAGGACTCGAAGGTGTCTTTTGGGGGGCACAGGGCGACCACAGAACCCCTTTCATCTGTTTCAATGTTTTCCCAGGGCCACCTGGGGCCTCTGAAGCTTCACCAACACAGCTTTCCTTTGGAAAGGAACATCCTGTTGTGCAAAGCTCGCTCACATTTCCTATCCATTTATTCTTCACAACCATCCTGTGAGGCAGGCAGGTAGGGCAGGTTTTATTATCTTCATTTTGCAGGGGAACCAAAGTCCAGAGACGTTAAGCGGCATGCCCGAGGAAGCCAGAATTGGCACCCAGACTTTCTGGCCTGTAGGACAGTGTCCTTCCACTGCCATGCTGGGCACCTGCTCTGCATATTTCCTTTTCTTTGGTTCCCAGAGACTTGGTTGCATTGCCTGAGGACTGAGAGCACCAAGTGAGAGCTGGCAAGGGATGATGGCAAAGAAAAATTCCTTTTTTTTGCTGCTCTGATCACGTCTCATACTCTACCTTCTAATGGAACTACTGGGAGAATAAAACCAATTCAGTGTATTCAGCTAAGTGGTTTCCCCCTTTCTCCCTACTAAAAGCACCAGGCTTGCTTAGTTCATTAAAAATACATGTTCCAGGGAGTGGATGTGGCTCAAGCAGTTGGGTGCCCACCTCCCACATGGGAGGTCCCAGGTTCAGTACCCAGTGTCTCCTAAAGAAGACAAGCAGATGCAACGAGCTGATGCAATGAGCTGACACAACGAGCAGACACAATGAGCAAGGAGTGGGTGTGGCTCAAGCAGTTGGGCACCTGCTTCCCACTCGGGTGGTCCCAGGTTCGGTTCCTGGTGCCTCCTAAAAAGAGAAGATGAGCAGACAGAGCGATCAGACAATGAGCTGAAACAATGAACAGACAGATGAAGGAGACATCTCTGGGTGGGATGGCGGTGGGAAATACATGTTCCATTTGCTTCAGGATGGACAGTGAGAAGGGCAAAGAGCCAAGGAAAGCAGGCTGTCTCATGTCAGGCTGGACGACTGTGCTGGGAGCTGGTGGAAGAGCCAGAGGATTCAGGTCACTCCATCAGTATCAAGGGCCTGCTGTCCCAGCTTAAAACAAGACGCAGTCCCTGCCGTCACTTCACGCCACTCCCTTTAGTGGGGAAGAAGGCCAAATGAGTGGGCGATGACCCAGCAGTGAAGCAGGCAGAGTGAGGGCTGTACGTGGGGGCCGTGGGTGATGGCAGAGTGAATGGGCCAGGGGGCGGCTGGAGGGAGGTCACCTGAGCTGGAGGCAGAGAGCTGGGGTCCAGGAGGGAGTTGGGTCGGGGATTAATGGTGCCCCCAGCTGTGTGGGTGCGTGTGCATGCGTGCGCCCATTTGCACCGCCCTTGTGCTGCGCGGCCCACGTGCCAGCCTGTCTTCTCGGCTTCCCTGGAGGCTGAACCCTGCCAGGCCTGGGGCATCTCGGCCACCGCTGCAGGCCAGCAGCTGGCTGGGGGAGGAAATGCCGGGCTGCGTTTCGGACAAGCTGACCTGCCGGGGAATTCTTCTGCCAAGGCCGTGAATCACCAGGAGGGCGGGAAGGAAGGTGAAAGCCCAGAAACAGGAAACAGGCGGGCAGACAGCACCGACAGGGGAAGGCCGGGCCGCAGGGGGCAGAAGCGATCGAGGCTCCTGGGATCACCTTGTCACTCTGCCGGTTGCTCGGACCTGGGGACTTCAAACAGAAGAGTCGTGCACGGCTTAGGCCAGGGGACAGTGCCTCTTTGTAGACATGGGCCCCGCAAGCCCCACGGGGATAAAGTCCCACAGCACCTGGGCGACGCTTCCATGCCTCCTGTACCCACTCCCAGCCCACGCTGGTGGGTCCCGGGAATAGTCAGCTTCCTCAGCAGCAGCGGGCTGGGAAAAAGGACTCCCCAGGTCACCAGAGAGGCCCGGGCAGCTCAGTCCGTTTAGAAACCGTTCTCTCTGGTGAGGCCCAGGCCCCAGAGCTGCTTGCCTGTTTGATTTTGGATCCTTACGCTAATCATGGAGTTACAACAGTCCCCTTCTTACTTCCAACCAGCCGCTCAGAAGTGCCTCTGGATCCTTGTAATCGCTGTCACCCCCAAACCGATCCCCCCGGCTCACGGGGTTGAAGAAGCACTGGCAGGAGGCAGAAGAAAGCGGCCTCAGGGACAGGGTGGAGGGACTGCTGGGTCAGAGCCGCCAGAAAGGCTCCAGACTCGTGATTTAGGGAGAAGCCAGGGCCCCTCTGTCATCTGTCACCTCCTTCCCGGAGGGCTGGTGCCAGGGTGCTGAGGTGCTTGGCCTCCAGGCCTCAGCCCATCAGTCCTCTGCTTCCTCTGACAGGGCGTCAGGCAAGCCCGGAGAAGAAGGGAAGGCCTGGCAGGGGCTCAGGGGCCGCCGGGCCCGGAATGGGGGTTCTGCCGGGGAGCCCGGGCAGCTCGCTTGCTGGGACGGCTGCCAGCAGACGGCTTTGTTTGCTGTGGCAGTTTGCTTGTGATACTCTCTTCCCTGAGACGCCAGCTGAGGAGGGGGGAGCTGGCAGGGCCAGGAGAGAAGGGACAGGCTGCTGCCACCCCCACCTCCACTCCCCACCCCTGAGAGCGAGGAGCCAGTGCTTGGCAAAGCTGCTGGGTGGGGGCTGCCTTGACGGCCCCCTCCCCGCTCTTCTCCTGCATCCGCCCTTCAGATCTTGTGGCCAGGGAAACAGATGTCTTGCCTGACAGGCTGCCATCAACCCCCCCCCACCCCAGTTGGCCTCCCCTCCTCACTGGAGTTCTACTGGGCCGGCTAAGGGGTTGCCTGCCAGCTGTTAGGCCCCCCGAGGCGCCTTGGCCCGGCCTGGCTTGAGTGCCAGGTGCCAGGCAGTGGGTGCTGCCTGCAGGTGGTACTTGAGGGCCTGGGAGGGTGGAGGGCCCTGGGCGGGGAGGGGGTGCAGGGGATGTGGAGCTGGCTCCAGCAGTGGTTGGGATGAAGCGCAGATTCCACCTCAGGGCTCAGGTCCGCAGAGGTCTGGCAGGACCTTCTTTATGGGACTTTCCCCAGCTGGGCAAGGGAATAAAGTCTTGGACTAAACTTAAGATTCCATAGGAGTCAGTTTCCACTTGAAAGAATGGCCTCCAAATGTGGTCTGTTTTCCAGGCCTCCAAGGCTTTCCCGGGATGGAAGACGTGGGCAGAGGGGTGGTGGTTAGCCTGAGAGACATTTCTCAGACTGTTCTGGCAAAGCCTGCACTGAAGTGGGCCCTGCATTCTCCTGGGACCCCCGGCTGGGGACACTGCTTCAGCTTTGCAAGTGGCCGGGACCTCGCAGGTGCCGGCATCATGTGGCTGCCCACCACCTGCCTCGGAAACCACCGCTCAGGCACCTTCAGGGTGCTGGAGAGAGCAGCTGCCAGCCGCGGGGGTCGCCATGGTGACCGGTGACAGCCGGCAGCCCCCTCGGCCTGCGCAGCCCCCGGGCCTGGCTCCCAGGCCCCCTTGGTGTGGTGGCGGCGTGCCCACCTGCTGTCTAGGGGCCTTCCTTTCAGCAACAGGTTTCCCTCTGGCTGCAGCGATGCAGAGGCAGGGCTGTAAGTAGAGGCGAATGGGCAAGAGAGTGTCACCTGAAGTCACGACCTTGTGCCGTGGAAGACCTGCTTCCCAGTCTCCGAGCTCCGCAAGCAGCCTTTATTACAGTCCGCGTCAGGCCGGCTTGCTTTCCGTGCTTCCAACGACGCTGACTCGTTACTTCCTGTTCAGTTTATGGTCAGCTAGGGCTCTTGGAGTTTCCATCCCTGTACCTAACTACTAAGTCTCTTTATATTGTATGAGCTTCTGACATTTCATTAATTTTTAAAAAATTGAAGCATAATAAACATACACAAAAGTACATGTCATAAGTATACAACTCAATAATTTTTTAGAAACAGAAAACACCCAAGTAACTAACGTCCAGATTAAGAAACATTACATTACCAACAATGCCGAGACCCCAAGTTGTGCCCCCTTACGATCTCTACTGGCCCCCAACCCCCACCCCATAATTAACCACTATTCTGATTTCTAACTCCAAAGATTACTTTTGCCTATTTTTTACTTTATAAAAATGCAATCATATAGTATAAACACTTTTGCGTCTGGTTCCTTCACGTTGCCATTTCAGTTCCACTCTCCTTTATTAAACTTACCTCTTTCACGAGTAGGCCTAGAAGGATCTTGGGACCTGAGAACCGAAGGATTTTAAGTCTCAGACCTGTCAGTTTTGACTCAGGCTAAGTAACACAGTCCCATAACATGCCAGCTTTCTGAGCTAGAATATTTTTGTCTCTGTTTAATCTTTTTTTTTTTTTTATTAGAGCAGTTGTGGATTTACATAAAAATCATGCAGAAAGTACAGACTGCCCCATCCCCTACCCCCCCAACCCCATGGTTTTCCCTGTTGTTAACACTTAACATTAGTGTGGTACCTTTGTTACAACTGATAAACCAGTATTATAATTACACTAAGTATAGTCCATAGTTTACATTAGGGCTCACTCTTTGTATCGTACAGTATCGTACAGTTCTAGGTCTTTAAAAAACGTTTTTCTGGCGACATATGTACAACCTAAAATTTCCATTTTAACCACTTTTAAGTATAGAGTTCAGTGCTGTTAATTGCATTCACAATGTTCGTTGTACCACCATCACCACCTCCATTACCCCAACTCTTCCATCACCCCAAACAGAAACTCTACCGTTTGTTAACTCCCCATTCCCCACCCCACCCCTGGCCCTGGTAACCTGCATTCTAGTTTCTGACTCTATGAATTCTCATACTGTAATTATTTCATACAATATTTGTCTTTTGTGTCAGGCTGCTAAAGTGGGGGAAATGATTGCAGAGATTCAAGGAAGACTTTAATTCAGGTGTTGAGTTCAGCCCCTAATCCCCAGTTGTGGTTTGTGCTAATGGGTGGTAGGTGTGGCAGGTGCAAGAGGCAGAGAAGTGACTTATGCCCATACCTTAGAGCAGAGCTTCCCAGCCTTTTTTGTAACATGGTACATGTAGAAAATATTTATACATAAACTGGATGTGGTAGTTTGATATTGTTTATGAATTCCAAAAATAGATATTGGATTATGTTTGTAAACTGGTCTGTCCCTCTGGGCATATTAGATTATATTGGATTCAGAGGTTTCACTTTTACTTGATTAAATAATGAGTAAGGCTTTGATTGGGCCACGTCAGTAAGACGTTGAGTCCCCACCCCCTTGGTGGGCAGGGACTCACAGGGAAAACCACACGGCAGAGAGCAGAGTTGGAGTTTTAATTCTGGATCCCAGGAAGTAATCACACAGAGTAGCAGATAGAAGGCTCGATTAGACACGGCAGAGGCCCCAGGAAGAGAGACAAGCTGTTTGTCTGAAAGTCTACAGCTGGCCTTGTGGAGAAAGCAGAGCAGCTGAGCCCGGAGAGAAACAAGGCCCGAGAAGAGAGGAACCCAGGAGGCCTGAACCCTCGCAGACGTCGGCAGCCATCTTGCCCCAACACGTGACAATAGACTTTGGTGAGGGAAGTAACTTATGCTTTATGGCCTGGTAACTGTAAGCTTCTACCCCAAATAAATGCCCTTTATAAAAACCATCCGATTCCTGGTATTTTTGCATCAGCATCCCTTTGGCTGACCAATACACTGGAACAGATTTTTTTTTGGTGATAAATGTAAGACAATATTTTATGACCATTCAGATATTTACAATGGTTGAAATCATATTTAAGGAATCTAATAACTTCCTTTTCTTTCAGTGTTACATGTAATGTGATTTTTTTTGTGATAATGTGAATAAAATTTCAAATTCAAGCAAGTTCACTTCATGTCAACTACTTCAAAATCAAGACATTCTGTGTGGCAGAACAAACACACATTGTTAGAGCAGTTTTTCATCACTAGTTTGGATACAGCCAAAGGGCACATCATCCAACACTGGGAAAGAAGACAGAGATTGACTGCACATGCAGAGAGGCCCTGTCTCCCCCACCTCCTCACTGGCTCCTTTGGCACAGGGAACACAGGGTCCCCCAGCAGCTCATGGGCTCCTTGGGCATGAAGAACAGCTGCAGACACTGGGGCTGCCCACCCAAGGCCATGGCCAGGTGATGGAGGCAGAGCCACAGGTGTGGTATATTGCTCATCATGCCGGCAGCCTGCAGGACCCCGGAGCAGGTCGTCAGACCCCACCCCACCCTGGCTGCCCTCCAGGAGCCTTAGGTGAGGCTGCTCTGGCTGCCCCAGGCCCTGCTCAGCTGCCTTGAGGCCCGGAGCATCTCTGGTGGCTCTCCTGCACTCCAGTGTGCTCACCATTTGGGACATTCTTCCCAAGATGTTTTGGTGACTGAGGCTGAATGCTTTAGAACCCTCTAGCAAGGGAGCTGGTGTTTGAGGCAGTTGAGACTAGGAGCACCTTGTTGGACAACTTCCTGGTTATTTATCAGAAGGTTGGTGAAAGGGTGTCTGGATATGCATGGTGCTGATGGCCCTGTGTAAGGACAGGACCCAAGAGAGGGGAATCATGGATTCGGGAAGGACGAATCAGGCCCAGTCAGAACAGGAAAGGATAGGCACTGGTTGGAGAAGAAAAATCCACTGTTAATTCGGAGGTCTGTGCTAGGCAACTCAAATGGAGTGACTGAGAAGAGTATGACAGAGGGACCATGTACAAGGGAGTTGCAGAGTTAAGGGAACCCAATAAGGGTTGGTGTAGCGTCCTGGGAGTAGGAAGCCATGAGCACCCAAGGGCCTGAAGAGAAGCAGTGGGGGGATGGGCACCAGTGCCTGTGGGAAGGCAAGACCATGGGACAGAAGCTGCAGGCTTTTGAACAAATTGCAGCCCCTGACAATCTGCGATCCCCTAGAAAGGAGCCAGCGGAAGAAATGCTATGACCTTGTCATCTTCCTGCCTCCAGTCTGCTGCCAATGCCTCTCACTGGCCAAACCCAAGTGGGCGCCTAAGACAAGGGAGCCCATTGACGTAGACGCTAGAGGTCAGCCTCCTGGGCATAGAGCAGAGTGGAGAAACGGGAATATCCAGCACAGTTCACCTCTTTGCCCTTCGCCATCCACCCGTCCAGATGAAGAATGCATGCCCCAAAACGAAGGATACACTAAGTCCCAGTAGACCTCAAATGGTGCTAGGTTGCTGACAATTCAGTCACACTCCAACCTGAAACCTAAAACGTTAGCCACCAACATTGCTCTTTATGGACGGCTTTGTGGTAAAAGTGGGGAAGAGCACCAAGTAATTAACATAAAATCTGCTATATTCCCCACTTCTCTGCTTGGTCGTGAGGTCCAGGTTGGTAATCATGCCTTCCTTCTTTTAGTACCTATTACATATCCCCTTCCTCCTTGCTTGCATCTCAGCTGACCGGGGTTCTTTACTTTCATTCCTTCAGTGCTTGGTGGTCCTGCCTTTATTGGATGGCCTCGACTTTCCAGTATTCCTACGAGGTGCCCATGAATTTCCTGGTTGCTGCACATAGCCTTCTCTGGCCTCATCGTATAGCAACAACTCAATTTCTCCCAGGTAATCAGAGCACCCTGGTCAGTCCTTCGACACACTTGGGCATCGGTAGAATGAGAAGCCCAAAATGACTAGAAGGCAGTCTCAGCTTCCAAGTTAACAGAACCCGAGCTATGTTCTCTGGTCCCTCCTTGTGCATCAGGCTCCCCAAACCTTCTGAGCCCAAGGCTGCAGGGCTAGGAAACAAACATCCCTTTCAAGGATTCAATAGTAAGAAAGGTCATTCCTATAACCATTCTTGATTTCTGGACGTGGGCATTTTGGTTAGGATAAGATGGCACCATCTACTGGCTGCTGGTTTAAGGTATGTGTCACATCCTTAGGATAGTATTCCAACCTTGCAGAATGTTGCCACCCAGCAGGCACCATAACTGAGCCTTCAGCAGGCCATTCTACTCTAATATCAAGCCATCTGCTTCTGGGTGACAGGGTGTGTAGAAAGACCACATGATTTTAATTTAATTGCATTAAGCCCTCTGCTGCACTTTCTTTACTTTAAAATGAATTTCCTGGTCATAGGTAATGAGATCCATCACCATGGTGATGATAAGGCATTCCATAGGGAATGTTGGTGCTGGCAAAGTGTTATGAGCAGGGCAAACAAAATCATACATAGAATATGTATCTATTTCATATAAGGACAATCCACTGCCCCCATCATGATGGAAAAGATTCAGTGTCATCTACCTGACAGCCCAGGGAATAGTACCATACTGGGAACTTAGCACTGATCTCTGCCATTGGCGGCATGGACACTCAGCAGTGGCACTAGCCAGCTTACTCAGGTAAACCTCCATCCCCGCCTCCAGGCTACTTTGTACATGTTCCATGGAGTAAGTCCCAAGTATGCCCTCTGGTAGATATGCAGGAAGGGCTCAAATATCTTCACAATCTATGTCCAGTTTGTGAAGTCTATCTGCATACCTGTCCCCAGTTGTCCTTGCCACCAATCTCTTAGTCTTTTCTTTTCAAGTCCTTGACTACTTGGTCAACCCATTAGTCTCTGCTCTTGAATCAGCGTAGATCTGTACTTCAGACCATTTATCCTTCCATTTGAAGTGAATAATAAGATGTACTGTCCAAAGTTCTGCCCACCGAGAGGATTTTCCTTCAACACTCTGAGTTGGGATGTAATGACACTGGCTATCTACTTCTGTCTGAGGCTTGCAAATCCTTAAACCAGGCCTGAGCTTTTCCCTCCTCCATGAATTAGCCATAGGGAATTCCCCATGAGGCCAAAATGTAAGTTAAGGGAGAGGCAGCAAAGCAATAGGATCAGGCTCCACGAGTTTGAACCATCTGCTCATGTAATTTACTTGTGCCTGGTTTGGCCAAGTCAGATACTGCCCACTTTATGATGGATGGCTCTGGTTACATAGTCACTTGCTGTCCTGTGACCAGGGGGTTGATGGCTACCAGAGCCTACTAGTAAGGAGCTGCTTTTCAAATGGAGAGTAGTTATCAGCAGAAGAGGTCTTATGCCAAACCCTAGGGCTCTGCATCTAATTCTCCTATGCAAGTTCCCTGGAGGCTGCGTTTTGTATCAGCCACGCACAACACTTCTTGCTGGTTCAGAGGGTCCAAGAGGCAAAGCAGCTTGCATCACAACCAGAACTTTTCTTGACCTGACACCCCTCAAAACTGACAGTTTAAATGTGTTAGAGCAGCATACCCAAGTGTGGTAGATGCTATCTTCCAAATCCAAAGGTCCACCAAATGTTGAATCTCTTTCTTTGTGCTAAGAAGCATAAGATGTAGCAATTTTTTTTTTTTTTAAAGATTTGTTTATTTTATTTTATTTATCCCCTTCTTGCTGCTTGTGCTGCTGTGTCCATTCGCTGCATGTCTTCTCTGTGTCTGCTTATCTCCCCCTTGCTGGGAGGTCTTGCCGCATCAGCCCATGGCGCTGCGCGAGCTGGCCTGCTCTCACAAGGAGGCCCCGGGAAGCGAACCCAGGGCCTCTCATATGGTAAACGGGTGCTCTACCCATTGCGCCACACCCGCTTCCAAGATGTAGCAATTTATGACTCACTCCTTATATCTTTCATATCCCTGGGTCCCTAGGAACTTCAGAATATGGAATGTCCCTAAGCTTTCATGTGAATTATCTCCCATCTTCTGAAATTCATATGTCTTATTGAAGCACTAGAATATTTGCTACTTCCTGCTCACCAGGTCCAATTAACTCAATGTCACCAATGAAGCCAGTGATGTTCTGTGGAATATCAAGACCACCAAGTCCTTGTGGACTATATTATGACAGGGAGCAAGAGAGCTGCTATAGCCTAATGAAAAGACTTGGGTGAAAGTGTACTGTTGTCCCTGCCACACGAAAGCAATCAGCTTTTAACTACTTTTGCTGATTAAAACAGAAAAAAAGCATTTGCTGGGACTGTAGCTGCATAACAGATGCCAAGGGCTTTTTGGATTTACACTAGTAAAGATAGCCATCTGGAACTGCAGTTGCAATTGCATCACCATATGATTGAGTTTTCCATAATCTATAGCCATTGTCAATGATCCATCTGGCATCTGCACCAGCCAAATGTATGGGTTAAATGTTAATGTGTTACATTTGGTAATTGATGAAAGAATATTATTATAATTGTACTATTAACTCTAGTCCTAATGTTAGGGTTCACTCTTTGTGTTGTACAGTCCTATGTTTGTTTCCTAAATGTTTATTCTAGTAACACTAAGGCAAGCTGTTATTAATAGGAGGGCATATGGGAACTCTGTATTTTCTGCATGATTTTTCAGTAAACCTACAACTTTTCAAATAAAAAATTTTAAAATAAAAGGAAAAATAAATGGAAAAGGGAGAAAAAGTTAATGTTGTAGGAATCACCATTCCTGCATCTTTTAAATTTTTGATGGTTGCATTGCTCTCTGCAATTCCCCCGGAGTTATGATATTTCTTTGAGTTCACTAGCAGTAGGGCAGTGTGCAGTTTCACTTGGAAGAGGCAGCTTCTACTTGGCCCTTCCTACCATAATGATCTTCATTCCATGGGTCAAGGAACCAATGTGATTCTGATAATTATTAATATATCAATTGCCATTATAATTCTGGGACTGGGGGAATAACTAAAGGAAAAATCCTCAGTCTTGTGGGGCCCACTGTGAGACAGACTTAGGTCACTAGTCCACTTATCACCTGACCTCCATAGCTCCCACTCTGACTCGTGGACTACAGCGGCAAGTTGTGTCTCCTGTGGTTAGCATGAGTTCAAATACAGTATCCAATAGCCCTTTCCACATTTTGGTAAATAGCCACTGGTTCCTCCAGGGAAGGATTGGGAGAAGATTCACAATGCAAGGTCTTAGCTCAAAGAGACCAGGCTTATCTCTCAGTCAAGGGGTTTCAGGTCCTTGGGTTTTGGAGTCTGAATACTGGGTGAGTTCTGATACCCCACTAGGATTTTGCTCACCAGACCAAGAATTTTTCTGCTTGTCTCTATCCAGCATCACCTTAATAGTCTGTCCATCAATTGCTTCCTGGGTAACCCATGATGAGTTAGCCAGTGTGGAGGTCCCTACAGGTGAAAAACTCCATTTACCATTCCAGTCCTACAGCTGATTATGGAACTTGTAACCATTGTGTCTTTGAGATACCTGGCCTCAACTACTCTGGGATCTCAGCTTTTCCATTAGAATCAGGGAGCACAATTCCACTGCAGCTTCTCCCACTGTCATTTCCTGCCTATAGTAAAGAGCCAAGAAGAGATTTTCAATGATGCCTGAAAATCAAGGAAGAGCAAGAACTCTTCACCAATGAAATTCTTACTGCCTTGTGAAGGGCGTATCCTCTGTCCTCCTGGGGATTGTGGCTAAGGCATGGTCTAGCATGCTGTACATAATAGAGTCCCTCTGATATTCCCAGCTCCCACCACCTTCAGTTTCTTTTTTCCTCAGAATGCTAGAAAAGTCATTGCCTGCTGGCTGCTGTTAAGGACAAGCTTCTCTTCCCAACATAGCTATTAAAGTTACTCCCAGGTGCTGAAGCCAGCACATTAAATTCTGGATCATTCAATTCTCCCTGATGGCACTGCATATTTCATCCTTCTCCATCCAACGCCCTTAGACTCACTTCCATTTATGCTCTGCAAGGTCCCGCTGATTTCACTCTTCCAATGCGGGCTTTGCCTTTCTCTATCTGGGTGATGCTGGCATCTAACTTTCATGATGGGCTGGAGACAATGAGGGGCATAGAAGTCGGTCCTGAGTAGACTTGGCAGCTACATCTGCATCTGCTCGAATGTCCCAACCTGGGAATCAGGGTCCTACTTTTTGCAACCAGTGGAAAGTGTAAGAAACCTGGTAGGGCTGAGAATTTAATTGGCTCTGACAATCTGTTACCCTTGTAATCAATCCCTGGACTTGGTCCTAAATCATTATATACCCCACAGGAGATAAGTGACTATCTCAGAGCTACTGTCAAGGCTTTCTGGCTTCCCATCCATGTTCTGAGTTGGATGTTCCAGGCTTTTGATGTGTCCCTTCTCTGTGGATGCTCGTAGGGCTGTCAGAAAAGCCCTACCACACTACAGACTTGGAGCACCATTGTCGGCACAGTGATGAGTGCCTGACCACTTGAATTTTCACTGCCTTGTCTTTCATTTGCATTTCTTCCAGTGCTGGTGATAACGTGAGTAATTATGATGTTGCTTATGTTTATAGGTTACCTGCATTCTATGTCCCTCTGGTAAGAGGGTTATCCTTGTACTTTCCAAACATGTGAGCAATCTAATCCTAGAATCTCATTTGAAGAGTTTTTTCTCTGGGTCCATACCTAGTACCAATTACTTTATCAGTTGGGGTCCCAATGGGAAAGGGATGGCCTACTGAAGTAGGGAAATTGAAGAGGGTTTAACAAAGAGATATTTACAAAGCTGTGAGTGGGCTTAAGGGAAACCAATAAGGTATGGTCTAGCACACTAGTGGTGGAAAGAGCGCAAATCCATTATCATATCTAGGTCTGAGTGATTTCCAGAACATGGAGAGAGAGCTATGGCTATAGAAGAGGGCCAAAGGACAGGAGCTGTGGCTTTGGGAAGAGGAATGCAGCTTCTGCCAACCCTCAGCTCAATAAAAGGAAAGCCTGGGACAGTAAACACCCTAACCCCAGTGTATTAGTCAGCCAAAGGGGTGCTGATGCAAAATACCAGAAATCTGTTGGTTTTTATAAAGGATATTTATATGGGGTAGAAATTTACAGTCACAAGGCAATAAAGAGTAAGTTACATCCCTCACCAAAGTCTGTTGCCATATGTTGGAGCAAGATGGCTGCCAGTCTCTGCTAGAGTTCAGCCTTCCTCTTCCTCCTAAGGCTCCGTGGTCCCAGCTTCTTCCAAGCTGAGCTGTAGGCTAGCATAAGCCTCATCTCTCTCCCTGGGGCTTGTTTCTTTCCAGACTTTCTCAGCTGTACAGGGCTCTGGTCTCTTCAGCTGCAAACTATCAAGCAAATGGCTAGGCTCTCTCCCCGGGCCTCCAGCGACAAAAACTAAACTCTGTGTTCTCCTTCTCTGTGTGTTTACTTGCCTGTCTTTGACTGAGCATCCGTTCATATAGTCCACAAAGGGGGAGGGGGGGGGACTCAAACTGAGTCGCCCTAATGACCTTGTCAACTAAAAGCCCTAATCTTGATTTAAAGTAAAAATGAAACCTCTGAATCTAATACAATCTAATATGCCCAGAGGAACAGGTCAGTTTACAAACACAATCCAATATCTATTTTTGGAATTCACAAACAATACCAAACTGCCACACCCACTCTCTTCCTACCCCACTCCCCTGCCAGTACCTCCCATTGGTCAAACCCAACTGAAGCCACTGGACACGGGAACCTGTTGATACAGTCCACACAAGTCATTCTCCTTAAGTCATACAGAGAGTGGAGAATAGATATTGAGGAATCGGTAGAGAATATATAGCACAATGCTCAACCTTCCCATTTCTTCTAGCCACCAAACTTACTGAAGTTAGGGGAGGGGGCTTAGTGAGTGAGAGACACACATTGCAGTGGTTCTGGTTCTGGCCAAGATCCCAAAGACTAGGACAGATGAAAAAATATCCTAAAAGTTGAACATCATATCTATAGCCTTAAGGCTTTTTGGAAGCTGGGACTGGTTACTCTGCTTTAGGTTCCCTGATATATAAGACTTGTCTTAATCTACTCTCATAATGAACTGTGCAGAAGGATTCTGATAAGGAAGAGAATTCTAGAAGTCAAGGGCCCCTAGGAGAAGGTCAATGGATCTGGGTTCTGAGCAAGCCTGCCTCCCACCAGAATAAATTCATTCTGAACCATAAACTTGGTTCTTCTCCTAGATCTAGTAGGGAACAAAGAGGAGGGAACAGGAAAGATAAGAGGGACTTGGAGTAAAAGGGGAGAAGATAGTGACTCAGCCAGCGACCTGTGCTCCATGTGCTGTGACTTCTGCGGCCCCTCCCCTTGCTCAGATTGGTGGCTAGAGCCTCTGCAGGGGAAGTGCAAAGACCCCCTGGGTCCGACTCACCACTTCCAGGGCAGCAGGGAGCATTCAACTCAGTGTAGTGTTCCACCTGGTTATGTGATTAGATTAGACTTCTGAGAGTCTATTTTTAGGTGTGTGGGTGGTGGTGGTGGTGTTATTGACATGGTAAATCCTGGCTTCAGGCTTTGCCCAAAACTGGAGTCCTATGCAACACTTTGGGACAACCAAACTTTTTTTTTTTCTCCAAAGATTACAGTCTACAGTCCAATTTTTCATATGGCCCAATAATGTTTTTTGGGGGGGAAGGTGGCAGGCATTTTGTCTTCCATTATTAGATCCAACCCAGAATCATATAATGTATTTAATTGTCATTTCTCTTTAGTCTTTCTCTCTTTTAAAAAAGTATCTAGATTTTAAAAATTATTTTAGTAATATATATACAACCTAAAATTTCCCCTTTGAACTATATTTAAATATATAATTCACTGGTGTTAGTTACATTTACAATGTTGTGCAACAATCACCATCATCTATTACTACAACTTTTCCATCACCCCCAACAGAAATTCTGTATCAATTAAGCTTTAACATCCCCTTTCCTAGCCCTCTGCAGCCCTGGTAACATGCATTCTAGTTTCTGACTCTATGAATTTGCTTATTCTAATTACTTCATATCAGCAAGATCATACAATATTTGTCCTTATATTGTTCAACTTGAGGTTTTCAAAGTTCATGCATGTGGTTCCATGCATCAGAATCTTGTTCCTTTTTCATGACTATATAGTATTCCATTGTATGTTTATACCACATTTTGCTTATCCATCCTTCTTTTTTTTTTTTTTTTAAGATTTATTTATTTATTTATTTATCCCCCCCCCTTGCTGCTTGTGTTTTACTGTCTCCATTCGCTGTGTGTTTCTTCCGTGTCTGCTTATCTCCCCCTTGCTGTGAGGTCCTGCTGCATCAGCCCACCGCGCCGTGCAGGCCGGCCTGCTCTCACAAGGAGGCCCCGGGAAGCGAACCCGGGGCCTCCCATATGGTAAACGGGAGCTCTATCCATTGAGCCACACCCGCTTCCCTCCATCCTTCTATTTATGGACAGATGGGTTGCTTCCATCTTTTGGCAATTATGAATAATGCCTCTATGAACATTGGTATACAAATATCTGTTCTAGTCCCTGCTTTCAATTCTTTTGAGTGTATACCCAGAAGTGGGATTGCTGGGTCATATGGTAATTCTATACTTAACATTCTGAGGATCAACTAAACAGTATTCCACAGCAGCTGTACCATTTTACATTCCCGTCAACAATGAATGAGTGTTCCCATTTCTCCACATCCTCTCCAACACTTGTTTTTCATTTTTTTAAACAGCAGCCATTCCAGTGGGTATAAAGTGGTATCTCATAATAGTTTTAATTTGCATTTCTCTGATGGATGCTGCTGCTGAGCATCTTTTAATGTGCTTTTTGGTCATTTGTGTATCTTCTTTGGAGAAATGCCTATTCAAAGCTTTTGACCATTTTTGATTGGGTTGTTTGTCTTTTTGTTGTTGAGTTGTAGGATTTCTTTATAGATTCTGGAAATTAAACCCTTATCAGATATGTGATTTCCAAATATTTTCTCCCATTCTGTAGGTTGTCTTTTTATTTTCATAATGAAGTCCTTTGAGGCACAAATTTTTTATTTTGATGAGGTCCCAATTATCTATTTTCTCATTTTCTGCTCATGCTTTTGGTGTAATGTCTAAGAAACCATTGCCTAACACAAGGTCCTGAAGATGCTTCCCTAAGTTTTCTTCTAGGAGTTTTATAGTTCTGGTTCTTATATTTAGGCCTTTGATCCATTTTGAGTTAATTTTTATATATGGTGTGAGATAGGGGTTCCCCTTCATTTTATTGCATATGTAGATCCAGTTTTCCCAGCACCACTTGTTGAAAAGACTATTCTTTCCAAATTGAGTGGACTTGGCACCCTTGTCAAAAATCAATTGGCCATAGATGTGAGGGTCTATTTCTGTACTCTCAATTCAATTCCATTGGTCTATATATTTATCCTTGTGTTAGTACCAGACTGTTTTGACCACTTTAGCTTTTTAATAAATTTTAAATTCAGAAAGTATGAGTCTTCCAACTTCATTGTTCTTTTTCAAGATAATTTTGGCTATTTGGGGCCCTTTACCCTTCAGATAAATTTGATGGTTGGCTTTTCCATTTCTGCCAGAAGGCTGTTAGAATTTTGATTGGGATTGCATTGAATCTGTTAATTGCTTTGGAGAGAATTTACATCTTGACAGTATTTAGCCTTCCAATTTATGAATATGAAATGTCCATTTATTTAGGTCTTCTTTTAGTAAGGTTTTATAGAGTTCTGTGTATAAGCCCTTTATATCCTTGGTTAAATTTTTTCCTAGCTATTTGGTTCTTTTAGTTGTGATTGTAAATGGAATTGTTTTCTTAATTTCCTTATCAGATTGTTCAGTAAGAGTGCATAAAAGCACTATTAATTTTTGCTTGTTGCTCTTGTACCCCACCACTTTGCTGATTTCATTAATTAGCTCTTAGAGCTTTGTTGTAGATTTTTCAGAACTGTCTCTGTATAGGATCATGTCATCTGCAGATAGGGAAACTTTTACTTCTTCCTATCCAATTTGTGTAATTGCTCTGGTTAGAGCTTCCAGTACAATGTTGAATAACAGTAGTGACAGAGGACATCCTTGTCTTATTCCAGATCTTATAGAGAAGGCTTTCAGTTTTTCACCAGTGATTATGATGTTAGCAGTGGGTTTTTCATAGATGCCCTTTATCATGTTGAGGAAGTTTTGTTCTCTTTCTAGTTTTCTACATGTTTTTTAATCAAGAAAGTGTGTTTGATTTTGTCAGATGCCTTTTCTGCATCGGTTGCGATGAACATGTGTTTTTTCCCCTTCGTCTGTAATGTGGTATATTACATTAATTGGTTTTCTTGTGTTGTACGATCCTTGCATACCTGCAACAAGTCCCAGTTGATCATGGTGTATAATTCTTTTAATGTGCTGTTGGATTTGGTTTGCAAAAAAATTTGTGGAGGATTTTTCGTCTATATTCATAAGGAATATTGGTCTATAATTTTCTTTTTTTATAGTATATTTATTTGCCTTTGATATGAGGGTGATGTTGGCTCATAGAATAAGTTAGGGAGTGCTCCATCCTCTTCAATTTTTTGAAAGAGTTTGAGCAGGATTGGTGTTAATTCTTCTTGGAATGTTTGGTAGAATTCTCTTGCAAAGCCATCTGATCCTAGGCTTTCTTTTGGGGGAGGTTTTTGATGACTGATTAAATTTCTTTACTTGTAATTAGTCTGTTGAGATCTTCTATTTGTTCGAGAGTCAGTGTAGTTTGTAGGTTGTTCATGTGTTTCTAGAAATTTGTCCATTTCATCTAAGTTATCTAATTTGTTGGCATACAGTTTTTCATAGTAGTCTCTTATAATTCTTTTATTTCTGTGGGGTCAGTAGTAATGGTCCCTTTTCATTTCTGACTTTATTTGTGTGCTCTCTCTTTTTTCTTTGTCAGTTTAGCTAAAAGTTTGTCAATTTTATTGATCTTTTCAAAGAACCAAGACTTGATTTTTTTAAATTCTATTTTTAAAAATTCTCTAATTCATTTATTTCTGCTCTAGTCGCTATTATTTCTTTCCTTCTACTCACTTTGAACTAAGTTTGCTATTCTTTTTCTTGTTCCTCCAGGTATGTGATTAGATCTTTGATTTATGCTCTTTCTGCTTTTTAAATGTAAGCATGTAGAGCTATACCTTTTCCTCTGAGCACTGCTTTCACTGAGTCCCACAAGTTTTCATATGTTGTGTTCTTGTTTTCATTCATCTCAAGATATTTACTGGTTTCCCTTGTGATTTCTTCTTTGACACATTGAGTGTGTGAGTGTGTTATTTAACTCCATGTATTTGTGGATTTTCCAATTCTTCACCGTTATTGATTTTCAGCTTTATTCAACTGTGCTCAGAGAAGCCGTTTTGAATAATTTCACTCTTTTTAAATGTATTGAGCTTTGCTTTATGACCCAACATGTGGTCTATCCTCAGGAATGATCCATGTGCACTTGAGAAGAAAGTGCTCCGCTGTTTTGGGGTGCAATATTCTGTATATGTCTTTTAGGTCTCGTTCATTCAAGTTCTGTTTCTTTAGTGATCTTTTGTGTAGATGTTTTATCAATTGATAAAAGTAGTGTATTGAAGTCTCCAACTATTATCGTAGAGCTGTCTATTTCTCTCTTCAGGTTTGCCAGTGTTTGCTTCATGTATATTGGAGCACTATGGTTAGGTGCATAAATATTTATGATTGTTATTTCTTCTTGGTGGATTGACATTTTTATTAATATGTAGTGTCTTTTGTCTCTTGTAACAGCTTTTGACTTAAAGTCTATTTTGTTCAATATTAGTATAGCTACCCCAGCTCTTTCTTGTTACTAACTGCATGGATTATTTTTTTCCATCTTTTCACTTTCAACCTATTTATGTCTTTGGGTCTAAGGTAAGTATCTTCTAACATCATGTAATTTGATTGTGCTTTTTAAAAAATTTTTTTATCCACTTTGCCAATTGGTGTCTTTTGACTGGAGAGTTTAAGCCATTAACATTCAGGGTTATTACTGTAAAGACAAGATTACCTTAGCCATTTTGTCCTTTGTTTTTTTATGTGTCATATCTTTTTTTCTCTTTTCCTTTATCGTAGCTTCCTTTAGTATATTTTTGATGTTTTGTCATGTGACTGATTTATCTCTTTCTCATTTCTGTTTCTGTATATTTTTAAAATATTTTCCTTGTGGTTACCCTGGGGTTTGCATTATACAACCTCAAGTCTATAACTTACTAGTTTGGAAAGATACCAACTTAACTTCAATAGCATATGTGTTCGCAGCTCCCAGAGCCCTCTGTTTCCCCTCTTTATGTTGTTTTTATCTCACATAACCTCTTTATATTTTGCTTGTTGTTATCATAAAATATAATTCTTTCTTGTTCAATTGTATTCTAACTCACAGGAATTAAAGAGATTAGAGCTAGTGTTGAGGTTACGGTACTGTTGGGTTTTTCATTTACCCACTTTGTTACTTTGACTGAAGATCTTAACTTCTTCATACTGCTCCAAGCTACTCTATCCTTCATTTTTAGGACAACCAACTTTTAAAAGTACCACTGTATTACTGGAGGTAGCATTCAGGAACAGAGACACTAAGTCTTCCTACCCATTCCCAGACTGCTTTCCAAAGACTACCAGAAGATGGAGGCTAAATATAGCCAGGTGCTACTAATCTTCAAAATGGTGACTGCTTCTCCCTTTTTCCCCAAATTAAAACCCAAGACTTTTGAATATGAGAATGCACTATTTCCTGAAGAGTGGAAAGAGAAATTGAAATGGGGGAAACTCTAAGCCATGAATAAAATTTTATTCTCCATGAATGGGACATGGATTATGTTCTAGAATGCAGCATAATGTTGAAATGCATGACTATTGACCCTTTTGAGAAAGTTCTGGGAAAACCTTATTGTCTGAAATCAAGGCTCTTTAAGAACATATTTAGTGGTTTTATAGCTTTTCTGCATCTCCCAATGGGGCTGTCCTTAAGAATTCAGGCAAAATATGGATGTATGTTCATTACCTTATTCCAAATGGGTGCATGAAAATAGATTGATATTCTGTTCTTTGATTTTATGGCACTCGGGCTATTTACTAAGGAGCTTGTGATTTTCAGTGCTGACTACGAGGCAGGAGTTGTATCACATGTCTACAGCTCCTGATAGCGCAGAGGAAACTTACCAATAGGTGTGTGGGGATGTATCCTTGTGAAAAGAAGCCCCAAGCTCACTCAGAGGCCCTTGCTGCCTTTTAGTGTTGATAGAAAATGAGTTTGGAAACAATTATTTTGAAGTTTGGTTTGCTTTTTTGCCTTCTTTTTCAATCCCTTGGACCCAGCAGCAATTTCCTAAGGCCCTGGAATGCCTGGGAAGGTGGGCCTGAAGTTGCCCCTTGATAAGTCTGGTTCTTCTGGACCCCAGAGAGTGTGTTGGGCACATTGTTTTCCATATCCCTCTGGGAAAGGACTATTTGAGCAGCAGCTGGGAACTGAAAGAGGGCTTGACTCCTATGCCAAGAACTGAGAAAGAGAGGGAGGAATAGCAAAAGGAGGTATGGGGATGGAAAAGTAGGAGGTGGGGCGCTTCAGACTAGAGAGGTGGGTGGGAGTAGCCATGTTAAGGATTTTGGACTTTATCCCGTGAGCGGTGGGAAGCAAGCACATTAAAGGGCCTTAAGGTGTATGTATGTATGTGTTCTAGGGGGATAGAGAGAGACATTTTCAAATTTGCAGTTTTGAAAGAACACTCTGATATGCAGTGTGGAGGCTGGATTAGAGGGAAACAGGAATCCCAGCTGGGAGACTGATATGCAAAGCCAGTACAGAAATGAGCATGGTCTGAGCTGGGGCACTGGTATTTAGAGAAGAGAAAATAGGATTGAGTCAAGAGTCATTCAAAGAATAAAATGGGCAGGTCTTAATGATTAATAGGATGTGGGAGTTGGGATGAGGGAAAGGGCAGTCAAGGATGGTTCCAAGATTTGCACCTTGAGCATTTGGGTGGATGGTGCCATTCCCTGAAATAGAGAACACCTGGAGAAGAGCTGGTTTGAGGGGTGTAATTTAGGCTAGATTTGTTGACTTCTTGGCACCCGTGGGACTTTCCAGTGATGACCATTAAGCACTTGTATATATGTGTTTGAAGCTTAAGAGAGAGATGTAAATTGGAGATGGAAATTTGAGAGTCATTGTCGTATGGATGGTGTATGACCCCGTGAAAGTGGACAAAGCACCAAGACAGTAGAGTAAGAAGCATGTCTCAGATAAAACCTGTCAGTACCCCACGCACAGCTGAGGCAGGTTAGTATAGGGAAACTGAGTCACAGCTGGGACCTGGCAGAGAACATGGCCATGAGACCCCACCCAGAGACCCTCTGAGGGAAGGCTGCTACTAAGAACTTTTATTAGAGGGAAGCGGGAGTGGCTCAGTCGATAGAGACCCCGTTTACCATATGGGAGGCCCCAGGTTCGCTTCCCGGGGCCTGCTTGTGAGGGCAGGCCGGCCCGCACGGTGCGAGGGGCTGATGCAGCGGGACCTCACAGCAAGGGGAAGATAAGCAGACACGGAGAAGACACACAGCGAGTGGACACAGCAAGCACAAGCAGCAAGGGGGGGATAAATAAATAAAT
>JAQZBX010018049.1:0-34996 GCA_029593785.1 Cabassous unicinctus | reverse complement strand
TTTATATGTAGAATACCAAGCTGTTGTGTATTGCTGGAGAGCAAATTGAAGTCAGGAAATTGTGAGAGACAAAACTAGAGAAAGGCAGGAAATAGCAGGCTTTGAGGACAGAATTTAGGTTGGGGCCATTTTGGACTTTATCCTGCAGGGTCGGAAAACACGAAAGGAGTTTAAGTTTGAGAGTGGCAGGTTCAGTTTGGATTGTCTGCAGGGCAGATTGGGGGGTGATAGGACTAGCAGAAAAGACATCCAAGCAAGAGATGGGCTACAGCAAGTGGCAGCAGCCCCACACTTCAACAGTGGTGGGAGTGATGCAAGTGATGCATGCCAGAGGTGTGTTCACAAAACGCTTAGAGGCGCCAGGTATGACTGTCGGTCACGCGTGGGAGTGCTGGGGAGAGCATGTAGGGCAGGAAGATGGATGCGCTGAGGATGGATCCCAGGGAAGAGGGAAAGGAGAAGCCCCTGAAAGAGCAGAGAAGGAACAATTAAAGGGCTGCCTGGTGGGTATGGTGCCGTGGAAGTCAGGAAATAGTGATCAAGGGGGTCAAATGCACAGAGACCCAGTAAAGAACCTCAAACCCTCTGGATTTAGCAATTCAGGGACCATTTGTTCCATTTTGAAGTGAAAGCAGGTGCCAGATGCTCAGATGCTGAGAATTGCAATGAGAAAACAAGGAAATGCTTAAAGGACATGGAGAACAAATTTGGAAGAGGATGAATGAGATGGAGAAGAGCGAGATCAGATGAAGACGGAGAGGGATCAAAACAGGTGAGTCCTTTAGGAGGGGGACAGGGGGAATGCACTTCAACCAACAGGCCCCAGCAGGCTGGGCTGCGGCTCCCTCTATGGCTGTGCTACACCCTTTTCTGCCTCCTTTTCTCTTTTCTGTTCTCCTACCATACTCATAGTTTGAGGGACTTTCTGGTCATAGGGTGGTAGACTCTTCAGCACAAACAAAAAAATAATGGAAAAAGGCAAAGTCAGGTTCATTATTTTCTTATTAAATCTCCTAATGGTATAAAAGGAAAGGTGATTTTTTTTTTCTTATATATTTACTATTTTTTTAAAATCTCTCCTTTAATTCCTTTTTTTTTTTTTTTTTACTGGGAGGTCCCAGGTATCAAATCCAGGTCCCTCCATATGGGAGACGGATGCCCAACCATTTGAACCACATCCGTCCCCCCTTTAATTCCTTTTTAAGCCCTGTCAATCATACCAGAGTGCTTCAGACTTTTTAAAAATAATAATGCTTCTGTTAAAAGGGTGCAGGCAGATTATGAGATATCAAACTTGAGATCTGATTTATTGGTGAATGGCAATTACCATCAGAGCTAGGTTAGAATCTCCTATGCTGGGACAGGGCAGCATAGTTAAAAGAGGGTCATCTGGCATGAAGAGAGCTGAGTTTTTCCTGGCCTTGTCACTAACCAGTTGTATGGACCTTAAACAAGTCCCTTCTCCAAGTTCAGCCTTTAACTATAAAACAAGGTGGCTCTACTTGATGCTTTCCTCTTCCAGATTTTCCAGCTAAGAGAAAACTATTAAAATTATTTCAATTATACTTTCTAAGATTTTGGAAATTAAATCAAAAATTTTTTTGCTTTGTGGACACAAGCAAAAATTGAGCAGTTCCATGGAAATCGAACTATGGCATATATCTTGGGAGAGAAAGATTTACTGATAATAATTTAAAAAGATAACTAGGTGTGTAGCCTTTTGTTTTTCAAGTGAAAAGCTCAGTTGAGGCACACAATACTTTTCTTCCCTTTCAAAGTCCAATTCCAGGTGTTTGATGACAATTCAAGTTGGGATTGTTCCAGCCACAGTCCACATGCCAGTGTCTCCAAAAGCAAGGTTGGAATGACAATTTCTGGAGACAAATGATCCATTTCTATTTCTGCTCTATTAACTAAAAGAACATATCACAGCCGAGATTCAATCTGAGGATCAGTAATAGAAAGTCTATGGATTTAGTTACCACACTGATTGTAATTTCTCTGTATAGTGTCTCCCTAGACAATGCCAAATAAAATTACTTCAAAGAACTGTAGTATGTGTGGACTATAAAATTAAAAAGTGCTTTTAGCATCATATAAATTTAACTAGCACATGCTTTGTGATCCTGAAGATAAAATGGAAAACTCAAAGTGCAAAGAAATAACCTTATTCTCCTTCATTCCAGGAACAGAATTTAAAACATGCAGTAAGTGTTTTTGTCCCCATTCTTCAATTTGCTAAATATTCTTTATTCACTCTTTCTCTACGTAAAATTTCTCCATCAGAGGAGCAAAATATTCAGATACTTTCCAATTTCTTTTTATCCTTTACTGTTTCTGCACTTTCCTCCTATGGTGTTGGGTTTTGTTGATGTTGTTTGGTTTAGTTATTTTACTTTATTTCCTTCACAACTAGGAGATTTATTCCTTTTTTACATCCTAGCCACTGTCACACTCCGGTATAGGTAAGCTCTCACTTGGATTATCATGAGCTCTTTTTCCTTCTCTTCTGATTTCTGAAAACTAATACTTTTTGTTTGTCTTTATACGACTTCCAGTTTTCATAAATAAACCTACTGCCAATATACAGCAGAACAGCTGGGGTTGTTTCCTCTGTTTTTTCCATGGACCTCATCACTTTCACCTCCTTCTTGGGTTTCCATGTTGACATGTTGCATTGTAAGCTTTCCTAACTTCACTAGTTTATGTGGGCAGCACACCCTACCCTGTCTGCTTTGTCTCTTACCTGGTTCCAATCTGCCATAGTCTTCTCAGGCAGGTTTTCTCAATGCCTACATCATCCAACCATTTCTCTTTCATTTCTAAGCCTTCTCCCAAAGTGAATTCTAAGTTTTAAATGATATCTTCCGTTTATCCAGTCTTCTCCTTCCTTCCCTTCAGTAGTGCTTGGTTTTAGTGTTCTTAAAGAAGTCTTCCTTTCCTGATAGTATCTGGAAAGCAAATGCTCCTTACTGTAGTTTTCCAAGCACACACCATTCTGTACTCTACCCCTTTTATAATACCTAAAGTTACCTTATGATTTTCATATTTCATAACTTTAGTTGTATTTTCTCACTCCAAATTTATTATATCTGTATCTCCTCCCAAAAGCAGGACTCATATAGCTGTAAATCAGCCTCTTTGGGTACTGTCCAGTCATCATTTTAAAAATGATTTTTATGGTGACAATAAAGTAAAAGTATTATGCAAATTTACCTGTGCTTCCATGAGGATATAAATGAACAAATTGTCTTGGTAACCATAAAAAAAAAAAAAGCTTGGCTCTATCAGCTCCCCAGAGGGCCCTGAAAGCACTGAGCCTGTTTCTTACCTTGCTCTCTGTCCTGTGGAGCTAATTCAACCATAGACTTGCCTTTGAAGTCAACTGGAACATCATGCATGGGTGAGCTCCAGAGAGCACACAAAAGCAAGAAAAGAAAACTGACATGTTATTCTTAACTAAAGGGACTGGGTTATTTCCGTGTTTCTATACACGCTTGGGCATCCCACAGACTTCAAGAGCTTGCAGAAGTAGTAGAAGAAGCTGAAGTTAGCAGTGTGCTGCAAATGGGCAGCAGATGAAGCCACAATAGCAAAAAAGTTTTAAATTTCACAGAAATCATTCTTGTGTTTGTTTTCTTTATCAAGAGACATAAGACCCACAAATATAAAATTCTTCAAGGCTACAAAACTCCCCCCTAAGAATATCAAGCTCTTCTGGAAATGGCATCCACTCTGCATTCAAGGGACAAAAATTGCTTCTAGACTAGTGTTCAATTCCATGCAACAGACATTCATCTAGAATCTTCGCTGGAAAGGATTTGTGCTCATCTAGCTGAGTGCACTAGCACCATCCTCGAGAAGAAAAGCACAAGCAGCTCTCTACAGCTGCTTACAAAGCACACTCAAACAGCATCAGTGAGCAAGTTGGCAACATAGGTGAAACATAAATTACAGTTTTAATACTGCTTCCCATAGTCAAGGACTTAAAATTAAATGGCTTCTTGGGAAGTAACGTGGTGACATGCATTAAAATTTATTACATACGTACATTTTGACCATGCAAGTCTTCTAAAAACATATTCTATTGCAATAAGAGAAACAACACGGGGCCCCACTACCTAATAATGCATTATGAATTTAGGTGGGTTTTCTTTTGCCTCTCTAAGCCACAGTGTAGCCATTTGTAAAATGTAGGTAGTAGTACTTGTCTCATAGCATAAATATTAGTAAAGTGTGTATTATAATCTTCATTTTACAAAGGAACAAACTACATCCCCCAAATGTTAAGCAACTAGGCCAAGGTAATAGCAGGAAGAAGCAAGTCTGGGATTTGGATCTAATCCGGTTTGCTTCCAAAGCCTATACCCTTTCTGCCACCCAGGCTGCTGTCCACCTACAGCACCAAAGTGAACGAAAGTGAACAATAAAAGGAAACGTCAACAGAGAAGAGCCTCCAAACAGAACTCCAATGATCATAAAAGGATGTCTGCCTTTTAATAGCCCTTTCCTCAAAGTGTGCACTCAAATATTAGAATATTAGACTTTCCACCCCCACACGAGGCCCACAGATCACAGCACACTAAGAGCCAAATGTGAAAATGACTGAAATATGACCAATTGATGTAGGCCAGAGAATTGAACAGGAACCTGCAAAGCAGAAATGCTTTGATTACTGTCAAGATGTGGATTCACCACAGGTGCAAGAAGAGCACTTTGTGCTCAAGGACATTGACATAGCACTAAGATTTGGTATGAGATATTGTATTTGCCATCAGAAGCACCAGCAACAAAAATACTTTGGCCACTTTATTGTGGTAAAGACCTATTAAGGGGATGAGCTAGTTATGCCAAAGTTAGATTGTTACGAATGGTCACACTAGGAATATATTGAAGAGGTTCAGCAGCTCCTGAAAGAGTTAACCAGGAGAGGGTGACCACTCTAAAACAGAATTCTTTTTAGGTGTATGTTATTAAAGTTAAATTTGAGGAAGACAGCGAATACCATGATCTAGCACGTGAAAGTGAAAATGAGAATAAGTGAATCTGACATTCAATGACTTGATTTTCCTTTTTTCTGAATAGTTTCTTTCATTTCTTCTGATGCACAAATTTCACCACAAGCCATAGTCCCCAGTGTATAACACTCAAGCCTTGTCATGTTTTTTCTCTTTACTTTCTTCGAAGGATCTAAGTCTAAAGGGATATTTTTTTAAAGGGAAGTCAGAAAGACTATCTCAAACTCTCTAAAGTTCATGTTCCAAATCACCCAATGAAGTTGGAGGAAATCTCATTGAAGGATTGTGGAGAGTTCAAAAGTGCCTTCTACAAATGGCCATCCAAATGAAATACACCTACAGAAGAGACAGCAGTGAGATGAGTTCCTTATTTGGCTGTGCCAGAGGCATTCATAAGTCACAGGGTCTCTGCTGTCATCATGTGTTTATATGGGTGGATGATGAACCCTGCCTCCCAAAGCCACTGAGCGCCAAGAGGCGCCACATCCTGGAGAAGATGCTGCTCTATTCTCCAAGAAGTTCTCATTAAGTATTTGTCTGTCTGAGTCTCCCTATGATGCGTCTTGTATAAATTCATTCACATAATAGGACACTCAGGAGACTCTGTCCTTTGCTATACTTTCCCCATCGCCCTAATAATAGGACATCTGTCCTCCCCTGCTGTCTTCTCCCATACACTGTCAATGGGATGTCTGGTGCAGGACTGGGGTTTATATTTTTTCTATCCAATTCTTTCCTTCCCTGAGTGGAAAAGGCAGAAATGGTCAAGAGTCTTCTCTCTATGTCTACAAAATATACACTCCAGCAGAGAAGGAGAGAGCAATTAAGCCATTATTGGGCTTTAAACACACAGATCTCAAATGAATTCAGGGCAAAAACTTCAAGGCTTTGTAAGCGAAGTTTCAAAAATATTTTGGCTGCTTATTCTTTGGCACCCCTGGAAAACAATCCTCATCGTGTATGCAAAGTTGTTTTCCTTTAAAATCCTAAATTTTCATGCTTGCAATAGAAAACAAGAATTGAACTAATCCCAATGCCCTCTGTTTAATGTTAGCTTATATTTGGAATAATGTTTTTATCTATGTGGGTGAATGACATAATATTTCTGCCAGAGAATGAAGCTATGGGCAGAGTTTTACACATCCAGGGATGTTGTTAAAGACAGCTTTGGAAAGTTTTCTGTCATATAGAATGTGTTAGCCTGTCTTCTTGAGATAGTGAAGAAGTTGAAGTATTTCAAAAGGTAGACACATGCGCAATAATTTATACTATTTTTAACACATTTCACTTTATACTTATGACGACATTTTGCAAGAATATCATGAGGCATAATTAAGGCAGCAGTAAATTCCATCCTACACCCTCACACACACATGCATGCACACACATTTCATTGTAAGCCTTTAATAAAGTAAGGCATTTAAGTTTCAGAGGGTTGAATCAATTACTAATGGTGTCATTTAGTTAACTTAAGAAAAAGGACCTCATGAAATCAAAACCTTTTTTTGCTGATGAACTCAATTGAAAATTATAAAATCCATTTATTCCTTTATTCTGAGTATTGTCATTATTGTTCTCACAACAAGTAATCGGAATCAGTAGTCTGATCCTAAAAGATATATTTGATTGTTAAAACTGCTTTCTACCTGTGAGGAAATAGCTTCTCCCTTCACAGTACTAAAGTATGATTGCTAAGAGCAATTTTATTATATTATCCAATTAGTTCTTTAAGATTCTTTTTCTCTCTCTGATTATGCTATAGTGGCTGAGGGAAAGATCACATGTTCTCTACATAAAATCTCCACAGTGCCTTTAGCAACACTGGTCAGACAAAATAATTAAGATAATCAAGAAAAAAAAGCCAACTGAATGAATAAATGATTGAAAATATTCCCAAATTTATGACAACTATTATTATTGGGTCCAATGGTTACCATTTTAGTTAGAAAGATCATACAATACATTAATTCTTATCTAACTTGAATGGAAAACAAAATCCCCCAAGCCAAGTAGAAATTCTGAACTCTTTAAAATATTTCCTTTTATTGGAAAGAACCAGAAGTTCTTGCCATATGTTCTGACAATTCTTTTTATTTACCCATCAAAAATAAATAAATAAATAAATAAAGTATTACCATCAAAGAGATAATTGGCTTGAGGAAGTTAAAATGTTCATAAACATAATCGACCCAATGAGTAACTCATAGAATTGGATTGGATTGACTTGGATTGGGTTGCCTCGAATTGGCATGATTAAAGTGAGAGCAGCTAAGCTCTGGATTCAAATCTCTCCAGCATTTTGAAAGCACTCGGCTTAAAAAATAAATCTCAATTTTTAAGATCATATGCCACTTTACATAGGTAAGTCTATTGTTACACACATTTTGGTACTTGCCAAAAATTATAAACACCACATCACATCTGATGGGAAGCAATGTGTGCCTCATATGTTTCCTAAGTATATACTTCCTAGGTGACTTCTTTGTCACTTGAAAATTAAACCATTCTTGATGTTTTTTTGAAATTAAAATTATAAGCTGTTGCTAACGTGTAACTATTTTTGCAAATGTCACCAAATGGAATTTCTTTTAAAGATCAACAGCATCATCAGAAAAGACACCTAAAAATGGAATGGTATTATTCATGAGTACGTAAAGCCTGTTACATATTAAGGCCACAGCCAACCAGCAAGGCCGAGGACTCAAGGAACTTTTTTTTTTTTTTTTTTAAACTAAATTGAGTTATTAACGTAGCCTATTTAAAACTATCTCCCTTATGTTTTTACATTGAAATTGACATGCAATCTCCCAAATTTTGCATGATAAGAATTTGAGAGGGAGTCAAAGGCTTTATCCTCACAGTGACAAAACAACCAATTAATTCGGAGGAAACAAAACCTCCAATGGATTCAACTGATCAGGACTGCTGGAGAAAAACTGCCTGATTAAATATTTCACTTTCCAACTGCATGTGATGTATTCTTATGGCAAAGCACAGAGGCGAAATATTGTTTTCCATTTGCTACTCTCAATTGTGCACCCAGGTGGCAGCGAGATACCAACAATTACATACTGTAGCTAAGTGCCAAGGTTCATGCCTGAAATTAGTGTCAAAATGAAAGCACCAGAGAAAGTTAGGGGCAAAAGGGAACCGAGTTCACCCTCTGCCTTTGACTGACACCAATGCTGCATGCCGTAAGCATTTGAAGGACAGCTTCATTTTCGGAACTCTCGTGGACTGTTTAACCGCTACTATTGCAACACAGGCTGCAGAAACATTCCTTGTTTCTTAAAAGCAGAACATAGCTCAAAGCCTCCTGGTCAAAGCTTTATCCTTGCTTATCTCAACTAGCAGGTAGGACTCCCCAAAGAATGAGGCTGCTTCAGCAGACCCCTCACACAAATAGAAAGTACACACAGGCTCTCCTGCTCACTGGCTCAAGGTACAACTTCTCTAGCTTGCTGCCCCTGGAAAATTAGTACATGCTCAGTACATATTATGTAATAGTAACACCTCCTTCTTCTAAGCCCTATATTCGTATCTACATATAAACTCATGGTTGTTACAGCCAGTGAAATAGTCCCACAGCACATGTCAGATGTAGCAATTGCTTTAGGAAACACTCACCCGGATTTTGCTACAAAGTAAAATTTCTACCTTAAAGCCTTGGTTTGAGAACCCATAAAAATAAAGATATATATATTTCTTTTGAGAGAAAAGGTAGTCAAGGGCTATACTTTTGAATACAATTGAGTAAGAATATGAATGAAACTAACCACAAGAGCTGCCTAAAGTATTTAATGTTAATAGAGGAGTTTGAATTAGGAGTTTGTTAAAGTTTTATTGAAAAAAATCCAACATGAAGCATTAACATAATAAAACTTTATGATGAATAAGGGAATGGCTCCTTTTATGGGAGACTTGGTCAGCATTTTCTATGACACTGAAAATTGTCCCACGGGATAGAGAAACAGTAATATACAATTACACTTTCTCTTAGAAAAGACCAGAAAGTTCATTCTGTATCAAATGAATTAATGTTGACAAAAGTAACAATTTATTCCAGGAAGAAGCAAAGATATATCTGAAAGTAAAGAGATTGTATGTATCTCTATACTCCTTTAGGAGGATCTTTGGCCCTAATAGAAATAACTGTCTTTAAAGGCCCTGGGTTATAAATTAAGGAATATTATTTTCTCTACTCCTGCTAGCCTTCTTCTGGTCGTCTGCCTCTCCCTTCTTTGTTCCCCTCCCTTCTTCCCAGCCTCAATCATGTATTGATTCACACTCTTTGCCAGGCACTGTGCTAGGCAGTGGGACTCTTCCTTCCAAGAACTTCTAGCTTTGCCTTCACTTCCTTCTCTTACTTCACTGCTAGTTCCCTGAATGCTCTGCCATCATGTAATTTGGGCACATCCATAAACATGTACGCAGGGGGAACACAGGAAATATATGTAACTGTACATTCTCTCAAATACTTTTGGTTGTTGCAAATGTCATGTGTCAAATAATTGATGCAGATAGAATTTTAGGACTTCATTTCTGAGACAAGCTTTTGTGGGGGCCCTGGGCTTTGACTCAGCCTTCGAAAGATGGAGGTTTTGAGAAAGCACTGGCAGAATCATTTTTGCTGCAGGAAGAATCAGAGAAAATATAAGACAAAATTCATGGGGCAATGAGCAGATCAATCTTCTGGCGTGGAAAATTCCTATTCAGAAATAGGCAATGATGCAGCTGGGAAGAAAGACCAAAGTCAAATTATAGGAGGTTTAAAGAAGTTCTGAAATTTTTAAATTTTATTCTCTTGGCCCCAGGGCATCCCTGAGTTCAGAGGGGAACAACATAATATCAAGGTGATTACAAGTTCCATATATTATAAGGGCAGAAACCTTGCTTGTAATATACTTTGCTTTATTCTGAGCACCTTGAACAAATCTAGAACATCATAGATGCTCAATAATATTTGTTGAATGACTAGAAGAACCTGAAGACCTAGGTTTAAAGTCATCTCAGTGGCTTACTAATTTTGTGACCTTGAGGAAATTATTTAACTTCTCAAAGCTTCAGTTTCCTTGTAAACTAACAGGGATAATGACACTATCTTTTGCTTTAGGTGGTTGAGAGGATTAAATTTAAAAACAAAGATAAAGGGCTAAGCACATGGCCTAGCATAGAGCATATAAATGTCAGCCATTAATAATTAGAATTAAAAATCCCTTAGAATAGAACAAGAAGCATTAGAAGGAAGTATAAAACAATAAAGCCAACATAGTGTCCGCTGAATTGCAGGCCTAATAGTGAAGGAAAAGAGATGAATTTAACCATTTCTAATTAAATATCAATAAGATAACTTCTTAAAGCACATTCGATCTGTCTTAACAACATTTTCTTCTGCATTGGCATATATGCCTAAAACATATTTTCAGTCATTTAAAGAATACACAACAAAAATACGAGTTCCAAAATGATATGGATTGTGATGTGATTAGCTGATGTTGTATGAATAATTGATCAGACTCCCATGATCTGCAAAATAAGACCAGTAATACTGAATATTGAATTAACGGTGGATATTAAATTAAGAGACACTAGAATAGTCTCTGGCACACAGTAGGCCCTGTTGGATAAATGAATGTTTTCTAAATTCATGTGGGAAGACATTTCTTTGATTTCTCATTTCTGATTTCTAGCAAATCAAATTTTTCTTCGACTATTTCCTCAAAACTCGGTATGTTCAAAATGTCTGCAGCAAACTAATTAAAAACTGTAAGACGGTGATAATTAACTATACAACATATGTTCCTGACCACTGTGCACTAACTCTGTCTTGCTTTCTCTAAAGAAATTTCTAGCCTTATGATATATTTCAGTCTTTCCATTTGGACTGTGAACTCAGTTGTAACAAAAGCACAGGAAATTCAAGGACTTATGACACACAAGTACACTGTGCTTAAATAATGTTAAGTAACATTAAGAACATAAACGTACGGCTTACAGATATCATTATTAAGGATGCAAAAAGGGTTTAAACAATATATGATACACTATTGTAATGTACCATGAAGTCAGGTAACTTTATGGACTCAGGGATACTGTAAATTTATGCAGGTCATCTCTTGATAAAGAGATTATAAACACCATTGAACAAACTACAATTTTCACATTTTAAAATGTGAACAAATTTTTAAATGTTTTGATTAATTATTAATGAGTACTAGAGTATATAATTAAGCCTTTTAATGCATGTTTTATTTTTTTAAATCATTCTGGTATCATTTAAACCAAAGCTATCGACTAATGGCACTGCAAATTAAAACCTGCTGCTGGATCACAGAAGAGATAGAACACATAACAACACCCATAGATAAAACTTTACCATGTGCCCTTGTCAACACGTTAGAGCAGTAACCTAAGAGGGCCCCTCTCTGACAAGTTCATTCTCTCTATTAAGTTTTCTAGATGGTGCCCAGTGTAAATCTGAGGCTTGCTACTTAGCCAACTGTTGAGTAGAAAGTAAACGAAGGTAGCTGACGGAAAGATTTGACTGAACTGCGCAAGTAACTAGCTACTACTAGGAAAATCCATATCCTAACATAAACCCCTTGAACAGCCCTATGGCTGGCTCAAATCTTTCAGCATTTCATACACAATTTCTAATGAAACAACTAGTTTTTTCCCTCCAAATTCAAGAAAATAAGTCAGACAATTAGCTTCAAAGTCAATGTAACTTTCCGGGTGATGGATAAGGATAATGGCACACCATATAGAAAAATATATATAGTAAGCAGGAAGAAACTAAGAGTAATCATTTGTTCTTTAACAGTTGTATTTGGAGAGGAATATTAGTTACAAAAAGAAAGGAAACATGGGAAAATTCAGTAAACAAATCACAGGAGAACAATAATGTAATCAGAACGAGAGGTTGAATTTTACTTTTATGAAAATAACGCAGTTTGACAACATAGTCATTCGGCAATAACATTATATTCTGACTTCAAATAGTCACTATACTCAGTTGAATTATATGAAAATTTTTCTAATTAGAGTTTAGAACAAAGCAGGTGGGATGCTACTGGCTTTGCTTAACTTTCACGGAAAAGCTGATCTAAGGATTTCATTTTCACTTACATGAGAATTGATCTAATATGTCACAACTCCAGTTCCCAAAGGTTTTGATTCTTTAAAAGCTATGTTATTAACTTCACTTGTGTGTACACCTCCTGAAAGAATTGAGTGCAAAGATGTTCTGGTAACATGAGCTGCAATCATATTAAGTTCATTTATCTGCATTTCCCTATTCAGTAAAGATAGATACAACAACTGCATATTTACATACAGATCTTTTATTTCTTAGCCCAATTTTAAACTTTAAAAAATACGTGACATCTGGAAAGCAAAGTAAAATCAATTTTGGGATAGCGCATAGTACCTTTTCCTTCTGCTTTCTCACCTTTCACTGACTTTCATACCTTTATGTTTCTCTCCTTTAAGCCACAAATCGTCATATCTAATATTCTTCCCTTTAATGTACACCGACTTTTTGTAAAGAAAAACCAAATTAGTGCCAATCTGGAAATACTCACTGTTTTATCTCAAGAGTTCAATGCAATTGTTTCAGCTGAGATAAATGCTTGAAGACTTTTCTGAAATAACTTTTACGTAAGGATAAAATGATTTCTAGGTAAGAGACAATTACCAGCCAATGTTATTATCTCCTGAAAATTGTAAGCTAGAATGAGCAATAAAAACATTCTATTTGGAATGAGATATTAAAGAAGGGCTATTAAAATATTTTACTCAATTCCTATTACACCTTAAAATGAAAGTCATCAAAATGTCATTACAGGCCTTTTCCCCAGATTCTTCAGAGACTGAATTTAATCATTTCAGGAAATTGAGCGCTATCCAACATTCACTTAAATCCTTTGAAATAACAACAAAAGCAAAACACGGTGTGAAATTTATAAAAGACTTTATATTAAAATATATTCATATAAATACAGATACATACCGGGTAGTATTTTCTTCAGATACCTAGAATTAAGTATTTCTTGTGTAAAGTATTCTTGTGTAAAGTATTACCTTCAAGACTTTAAGACATAAAGTAAGAAACCCAAGTCTGGGAGCTACAAGTTGCGCTTCACAAAACCCCAGTCTTATTAAAGCACTAAAATACTAGGGTTTAAAAAAAAATTTTTTTTCCAAAATCAATTTTTGGAGATTACTTCCAGCCACAATTATTACTTGTATTACAGAGCATAGAATTTTCGACTGCTGTTCAACTAAAGAGAGCAAGATATTAGTTGAATAAGTGCAACTACAATAATAAAAGCTTCTCTGGGCGTTCTTTTGGAAATTTAGTACTTTAAGAAGATTTGTAGAATTTTCAAGCTGGAAGAGACCTTCAACATCACCTAACCTCTGTTCCTAATATTCGAGTTCCAGGAATAAAATCTGCATGAAATAAAGGTCATTTTCACTGATGTCTAATATGACCATTTTTTTCTGAAAAATAAAATACTGCCTGTTTTTAAGACTGAAGGGAAACATGCAAAGTACCTGGATTGTATTTTGCAAACAAAAGCTAGCCCATCTTTAGTAAATGACTAATTTATACACAATTCTCTAAGTTATTCTCATTAAACATTTTTCATATTAAGAAAATAGTTGAATTTTAAAGAGTTATATTTAGTAAGTAGGTTTCTAATAATACTGGCAAAAAGTACACGAAATGCTTTGAAAACCGTACTTTAAAAATGCTTCATTTTTACCTTTCAATTCGAGGAGGATGCCACTTCTTATGGAACCCATTTTTCCTGAAGATACTCAGCGCTGGCCAATTTAGAATAAAAACCATTAGCATGTTACTAAAAAACTACACTGCACAGCCACAATCTCTGGGAAGGAAAGTGATGGTGCTGATGAGCAATAAATGCCTTTCCTGGTGTCTATTTTGTCATCATCATCTTATTAGCAGAGTAGATGCTCCCTGCAGCATCAATTAGCCGTTTTTGAGGGAACAGGACTCAACTGCTAAGCAGGGCTGTATACTGCACAGCCTCAGTCACTGTGGCTCCTTTCTAAAAGGTTCTAGAATACAAGCAAGTCCAGGGACCGTTAATTAGCACGCAAGCAGAACATTTCTGGGAATCACCAATATCGGCTACAACTTCCCCTCAGAGAAGCAGCATGAGACTGAAAGCCACGGAGTCGCCTGCCGCGGACCTCAGAACATCTGCCTGTTTATGCCTCAGCTCTGGGCAGTGACAAAGCGAGCCCAACACCGTCCGAAAACCTACTCCTGACTTACTCGCCCAGCAGGACCCAGACCTTTGTAGAGGGATGATTTCACGGGCAGCCCCAAATAGAGAGGGGAAGGAAATGGGAGGCTTACTCTTTCCCCTTCAGTCCACCTCGGGCCACACCATGTGAGTTACAAATGCAATGCTAATATACAAGAAAATGAATGCCAATTTCCTCTACTTTGCTCCAAGTTTCAGCAGCCCCTCCACAATAAAAGATAGCTGTTTGTGGAGGCTGGCTTGTTCCATACCATTAACTCAGAACAAAACATATTTTTAGTGGGACAGCGGTGTTTACTTGTAAGAACGGAGGAATTGTTCAGCCCCATTTATCACTTGCAGACAAAGATGTTCAGCCACAATTTTGGACATAAATCAAGATATATGCTCCTCAATTAAAAGAGAGAGAGAGAGAGAGAGAGAGAGAGAGAGAGAGAGAGAGAGAGAGGCTGCTTAAGTCCCCAAAACCACAGAGATTGAGGTCAGACTGGCCATAGCAACCAAGAACAGGACTTGGGCCTCCAGAAGGACCTAGCAACCGATAAATGAGTTCAGATCTCTTTTCATCTCCACTGGTGTGAAAGCCAAAATTAAAAAGATTAGATCACCCTGCACCTATTACAAAAGGCGCCACAATGAAAAAGTCATTTCCAGCCTTTGAATCACATCAAATAAATAACATTCATCCCTGCTATAATGAACAACTTTCAAAGTAAATTGAATCTCCATAGTACTGCTTTCCCTGGCTGCACAGTATTTACATAACAATATATCACAGGAAGCTCAGAATGGGTCTAGCAAATGGGAAACTCCGGGATAAAAAGCATCTTTAGCCCCGATTACTGTATACTCAGACTGCTTTTCAGTCCCCCTCATTTAAACAATGTGTTTTATCAGGAACATAAACAAGGTTTTTAAATTGTGGGAAATGAAAGTTTTGGGTCCATTTTTAAATGTCTGGACTCACCCAAATAGACTCCCTTTTGTGGGGCATTGAGAATGCAAAAATCACTTAACCTCCTAAATCCATGCCCTGGACTCATTTTGGGGACAAAGAATTATCTATGTGTACACTTGCTTCTTTGTTCCTGCCAGCAATTTTTCACCTTAAATATCTCCCGAATTTTTACATACTACTTCAAATGAAAACACATTTCCAAATTTTTTAGCATGTGGCTCATTCATTATTTGACATTTCCTGGAAAGCATAAGGTATTATTCTCCATTCTCATAACAATAAATATCTAGAAAGTTTTAGCACTATCTCCACACACAATGCTCGTTTTCTACAGTCTGATTTTGACTAAATTTTTCTCGTCATTGAAAAAAATCTTAAGGACTAATTTCCAAAAGCACTTTAGCATCCATAAACTATTGTACAATTCAAATATTTCAAATGGAATATGTTCAAAGACAATTAAATCTATGTTAAAATATATACCAGCAAATTTTATCTTATCGTGGCAGTTCACGTACACATGACTATTTGAACTCTGCAGGGAATCTCATTAATTTTTAAAACTCTCTGACCTCGGTGCTGTTGAGAGTAGAGATAATTAGAAATTAAGAATGAAAGAGCATCACTTGGATTTTACACGGCCATATGCTCCACGTTGCACAAAACATTGCTAACTGTCATCAAACAGAATTTTTCCCAGATATAAATGTAAACAGCATGCTAAATGTCACCAGACAGACATAAAGAGCCACTCACCCTTCCGCCCAGCCCAGCTCACACCTCACCTCCGATGATTCTAGTAACACAAAGCCCTTGGAACACAGGTTTGTAGACAAGTGGCAGCACAGATGCTGCCCTCATGAAAACATTCCCCTTTCGAGGCTCGCTTTATATCTCAATGTCTCTCTCATCCGCAGGGATGCAAAAATTCAAGATTCGGAGCATAAATATTTTCTTACCTCAAACTTGTCAGAGGACCGTCCTTGTCATTGCTGCCATCTCCGGTGCCCCCTCTCACCGCCGTGGAATTGGCTTCACTATGTTTATTGCTCTGTGCCTCAGTTACAGCTGTGGCACTCATCTGCCTGCATAGACCCTACGAGGGGAAATGAGGGAGAGTGAGAGCGTAAGGGGGGAGGGGGAGGGAAATGGATGTGTGTGCGTGTGTGTGTGTGTGTATGTGTGTGTGTGAGAGAGAGAGAGAGAGAGAGAGAAGGAGGGAGGAAGGGAGGGAAGGAGGGAGGGAGGGAGAGAGGGAGGGAGGGAGGGAGAGCCTGCTGACTTGAGACTAAGAACCCAAACCTCCGGCCAAGTCAAGCCTGAATGAAAATGATCAAAGCTCTGTCCTTCATCAAGGGAGTAGACAGATATTTTTTTCTCCTCCACTGAAAAGTGGAACTGTCATTGGGGATTCTCACCAGGAGAGCGCAGGCAGAGGCAGACCTTCTCCAGAGTGCGAGTGCTGCCCAGCAGTCCGTGCAGAATACAGGTACCTATTGTTCCAGAGACAGATATGTAGCCAGCCAGTCAGACTCTGACAGATCTCAGCAAACCAGTGAGCCTGCCTTCATTTTAACTCCTTATTTACTAGTGCTTTTTGGTCAAATGCAAAGGTCTTCTCATCCCCCAGGAGAAATAAATGGAGATGATGCGGATGAGCTCATAGCAGGAACTAATCTTGTATCTGTTACAAAGGGGGACGTTTCACTGCTGTTATTGAAATGCTGGATTTGATGCAAATATCTTATTTTTCTGGGAAGAATTTGAAGCATTAGATTACACAGGGAAGACCTAGTAAGTTAAAAGCAAACCTTGACATCCAAAAAGAACAGTGCAGCCAATTTAAAAAAGAAGAGGGAAACTGGGGTTATTCAAAGCACCCTGAGTCTAAATATATATGCTCCAACATGAAAGGGGTTACCTAACCCAGAAGGGTCCCAACCTTTTGCATAGGGGTGTGGCACATTGAAAACATTCTGCACAAAAAGCTACTGTGGTAGACCTCTGTTTTCCTAGGAGCTGGAGTTATTTTTGGTCCGTCTCTTTCTAGACCCTGCTACTTTCTCAAGCACCCCTAAAACATTTCCCTTCCCCAATGCCTCACCAGAGTTTAAATTAAACCAAAATTTAATTTAGGCAGTAAAACAAAATTAAAGACAGTAAAACAAAATTAAGGAAGCTTAAAGAAAAATAACTTGTTCTACAGTCTCCCTGATGGATCCTGCGATCCAGAGGGGACATTTGATTCTTTAAATTCCTGGACCTTTACAGATTAATCTTATAGTGGATTTCTAACTTTGTCTTCGTGTAGTAATTGAATAATTTTCTCATAAGGAATGAAAGAAGGCAAAATGTCTTCCATTTAATTGTTTAGCATTAAAGAAAACAGGAGATAAAAAAAAAAAAAAAGTAACTTGTCATTGAGTTAAAACAAGGTGTGGACCTATATCTCCAAAACAAAAGAAAGACAATATATAGCACTTTGGATTTTTTTTTTTTCTAGAATGAAAAGCAGTTCTAATGAATTGTTATTCAGCCAAGAAGCACTGTGCATATTGTGACATAGGAAGTGTGCTGCAGAGTCTATAAAATGGCTATGAAATTCCTTTGTAAAACCTACATTCAGGCATCACTTTACAAAGCCAGAGGGGAAATATTTAGAGTAATAGGTGGAGGTTGAACCATGCATGTCTGTCAGTGGTAAGAAGGCATGTAGTACATTTCTGTGCACTGTCGAACAGCTTTCCCTAAATATCTAGGATATGTTTTATTTACTAAATAATTAACAAGAAGAAATTGCATCAGGATGTTTCAAAACTCCACGAAAAAAAGAAAAAGACCTTGAAAATATGTTTGCCTCCTTTCACACTATCTCAAGTCCTAAATGCCAGCATTTTGAAACCATTTCATGTCATGCACATTTGACGAGGTCTCTGGGCAATTAATACAGGCTTTAGAAACTCCTTTGGGAGGTAAAACTTGGTTGGCAAATGGATGCTTGACTTATGACTCCTGAAAAGCCTACCCTGTGCTTTGTACTCAGGGAGGGCTTCTATTATGCTCAGAGGGAAAAGGATGGCAAAAGAGTTTACTTGAACTAGGAAAAAAGTATGCAAGGTTTCTCACTGAGCTCATCTTAACCTACCAGCCAGCAACAAAAACAAGAGACTCTAGCACAGCTCCTTCTAAATGGGATGAACTAAAATTTTTTCAAACCTATTTTAAAGAACATGCATATCTTTGTAAGTTCAAGGAACGGCCCCATTTATCATGATTCTGTTGATAGCAAAATAGCAGAAGCCCATTCAATGACGATTATAGACACTCATAGAGGACAGAGCTGGATCACAGCAGAGGGGACAGTTCCCCTGCAAGGCTCCCATGACAGCCTCTAATGCTGCAGTTTCAAAGGGGCATCTAAACTCTCACTCGTGAGCATGTGATAAGACTTAGGTTTAAGGACCCTTAATTAGAGCATTACCCAGGCCCCATCCAGATGTTGTTATCTTTTATGTTTTTTCTTTTACTTTTGATCTTTCAGTCCAACTTCTCTTGTCTTGAAAAAAACCACGCTTGGTGCACCAAACAGATTTTAAATATTCAGAGAAACATGTTTGAATATGGACAGTTCTCACAGTCGGGGTCCATTATTTTCTGGAGGCATATGTAGGAAGTTATCAACATTAATGAGAATAATGTGTATATGTAAATGAAAAGCAGAGCCTACATTACTGGAAAGTGTTTGTGTGTATGTGTATGCAAAATGGGTATCAGTATTATCAGTATCTGGACAAGGTATACTTATTTGGATGCTTCACATGTAGGGAAAAAATCCTTCTTTCTCCATAAAGCTTTTGGTGAAGTCCCTACTCGGGTGTCTCTGCCCCTAGAATGCTCCTGAGATCCGCGATACTGACCCAAAGCTTAGAAGCCACATTCCAGTCCTGGATTTGCCAAATAACTCAGGTTAGCCAGGAGCCCAACGTGAAGTGTCAAGTGCATTTTGAGCTCCTACCTCTAATCTCTGATGAGAATTCTTCTGTTCCATGAAAGGAAAAAAAATGTTTCATATGCCAGGTTTTTGAGGGATAAACACATGAAGGTTAGGGGTGCCACTCTAACAGTAGCAAGGAGTAGGCTATTCCCTGATACGAGGCTGGGTATTAAGCCCTTTGTATCCACATAGCTTGATCTGAAAGATTTGAAATTAGATTTCCCAGAGAAATGTGAAAGGAAAACAGCACACCTCCTTTGTATTACATAATATTCCAATTTTTATAATTTCCCTCCCGGGACATGCTAGAGACACATTCAGTTATCCATTCACACAATAAACCTCACGCTGGTAAAATGCCTAAGAGACTTTTCGGGAACGTTGAAGTTACCCAACTCCTGCAAAGTTAAAAGTAGTCTCTCCACCAAATTAAACATTATCTAAGTTCTCCACACAGTTATTAAATACATAGAAGATCACCTGCATGCATAATCTACAAATGGCTTGGATTACATATTTAAATTCTAATTAAAAGTCTTTGTCTTATCTCAGTTGGCCTATTGGAGATCAGAGAGTCAATTCTGGTGCGGAGTGAAAGCACATGGGGAATGGAGATTTCTGATGGTTGCAGGTCGAAAATTAATGTCAGTATTATAAAGTATTTCTAGTAAAACAGAAATAATACAAAACAATGAACAACTCCTGAGCCCCCTCTTTAGGCTCTAAGTACTTAGGGCCAAAAGGAGATTCCCTGGTGACTGCTATTCCACAAAACTTTACTTTCTTGAGAGTTGGAGAAGGATAGAGATGAGAAATGAAATTTCTGCAGGATGCCAGAAGAAAGGATTACCATAATTACATTCAAAACTGAAATCTTAAACAATATCTGAGCATGTGACATTACTGGTTAGAAAACACATTATGAAATATAAACTAGGCTTTTCAACATTTAAGATCCAGAATGGGGTAAATACTACTTAAGAAGTTTACATGTATTTAACCCACTGTGAAAACTAAATGAAAACTCTACTTCCGAGGACACTGTTCTGAAAAAAATCAACCAGAATTTAATGGAAAACGTTAGAGATTATTTCTCTCTATCCAAACCTCTGCATTGTTTAATACTGTAGCCATTTGATAATTAATAGAAGGAAAAGTATGCATTTTCTCTAATGATTCCCCTCACTGCAGTATAATATTATATGTTTTATAGAGTTTACCTGATGAACTTTCTGACAGTTTAAATTAGATAAATATTTGGTTTCAGAAAAGCTCAATGAAATGCTTTACTCCTCAATTAGTAAGTAACAGATATTTTGAGATAAGAGGATTTTGCCTTCCTTATTCTACAATAACTGCTAGAAGTCAGCTCTGAGAATATACAGATAATAGAATGTTAATATTTTGAATGGTAAGGAAAGGAAAGTATTCACGTTATTGCACATGTAAATGATACAATGTGTTTGCCAAGTTTCTATAAATTTCCTCTTAAGTAGTCTCAGACTTAAAGCACAATGAAAAATAAATTAACATGTAACTGAATGATGAAAGTTGATATACAACACAAAAGCATTTCACAGAAGTTGGGAAACTCTCGGGAAAGAATTGGGTAGAGAGGTCAGTAAGGATTTCCCTGCATTTATTTTGTACAGCATTTAAAAAAATCACAAAATCTTTTGAAACATATTTCCTTCAAGAATTACAATTTTGGAAGTTTTGTTAATAGACATAGATCATCCTCTACCCAGTTCTTTGAGTGAATTAGGGTCCACCTGGCCTCTCTGTCAGCTGTTTCCCCAAGCTTCATGGCAACTGGTAGGGTGACCTAATATGCATAAAGCTTTAGCTGAAAATGCTCCTCTCTCTTCCACTTATCACATCCCATCCTCCCCATCCAAATCTTTTGATAAAAGTCAGGATAAAGCGTGATTTATTAATATGGCAAAGTCATTATAATCCTGAGCTAATATGTCCTTGGACCTTTCCCTAGTTACTGCTGTTTAAGGAAGTCTTTAAAAACCAATTTAATTTCCTTCCACCCAGTCAAGTTTTCTCCACAGATAATTGGTTTTCATTAAATGCACAAAAAGCATCAGTGAAGTCAGCATGTATGAAGCATTTAAATATTTTCAGATGAAAGTATGCCCATATTTATGTTTGGATGCTCAAACACAAACTTCAATTTGATTCTATAAAACTGATCGCTAACACTCATACAGTGTCTGAGAAAGCACTATGCAAATTGTAAAGCCATGTTAGTCATTAGTAGTACCAAAAGTTCGAGAGAGTCAGTATTGCAGATGTCACAGCCTTATATTTAAACAAGTATCTTATTGTAAAGCAACATATTCTCCTTGCTAATTGTGCTGAATTTTTGCATGCTCCGGTTTTTGTTTTCAAAGCCTTTGTCTTTTCACTGGGAAAAAAATTCTGATTTTTTTTCTTATCACTTACACAACAGCCCTTTTAAGATTTATAGAACTCCTCTCAGTATATTATTATCATCAAAAGTGTGGTTGAAATGCTAGTGCAGAATCACTAATTGTTCATAAGTACCTTGAAACATTAGATTAGCAATGTTTATAATTGTCTAAATACAGCATGACGATATGAAATCAATTATCATGCACATCAGTCTTTGACATTTCAATGCAATAAACTTAGTAAAGTTGCCATAAACCTAAAAAAAAAAAAAAAGCCATTTTCTTTTGCCAGAAAAATCTAATTACAATAGTATTCAATTCTAAACATTGGAGAAATAAGCATAGTGACATACACAATGCTGAAACTGGTCTACTTACTTGAATATTCATCTTCCTCTGAGTTAAGAAACTATTCTCCGATTTGAAGAATTTCACATTTGAAACTTTTCAGTGACCTCTTGACCCCATAGCCCCGCCTCCCCAGGTGAACTATTATCAAATAAAGAGAACCTTATTTAAACAACAATACAATTCTCTTACAAAAGTCACTTAACTTCTGAGAACCAAGGGGATATTCTGAAACTTCCTCCTTGCTACAGGTGTCTGTTGCTGTCTATTGTCACGTTAGGTTCGTCAGACCTTTTGTCATCAGGACCTCCTTTACTTTCCTCGTGGGGGCCCAGGGTGCTGAAGTGAGAATGTCTTCTCTTTGGTATTTATTTGCTTTTTGATTGGAAGGAGAGGGTCAGAGTTTTTCAATCCAAGATCAAAGACAGACATGCCATGGACGAAACACAGTTTTCGGAGTTGAATTTGGGTCTGAGATTTGCTCCACTTCTGAATGAAAACCGAACACAAACGGAAGCTCAACAATTCAGTGTGCCTGATTCGATCAAGTCACCGTGATTTCAAAGAAAAAGACAATCAAATGAGAAAAGAAAGAAACATTTCTAAGCAAATTAATTTCTTCTCTCACTCATACCATCCCCTTCAACCTCCCGGCCGCCCCCAAGCTGTTTGCAGACCAGCGTCTTCCTCCTGTTGAAGAGTAACTATTTCTGGATAGACAGCACTTAATGAAGCGAAGGTCAGGCTGCTTCGACTTGACATTTGCAGTGATAGCAAATCAGAAATGATACCATCATACAGATTTATGAATTTTTTTACCCCCTCAGTCACAAACATCAGACGTTTACTTTATAAAGAGAGCTTTTAGATCCTTCCTGCAGTTTCCATAGTGATTTCATTTTTTCCCCTTTTATCACAGATTGGCTGAAGAGCCGCAACCCTTTGTGTGTTAAAAGGCTTGTGCTACCAACTGTCGATATAAAAGGTAGCTGAGGCAGAGACGCAACATATACTGCCAAAAATAATTGAAAGAGAGACATGTTGATGAAAGGCTCCAGAAAAAAAAAATGTGTTTTTTCTGTATCAATGTGATAGTACAGGAGAAAACAATTTTGCCTGAATTCTTGTAATTACTTTGAGTTAAATGTAGTTATATTTTACGCTGTGTACCATACTTATATTAAAAGACTCATCATACAAAACATAATCCTTTCATAATAGGCTTTAATATAGCTTACACTGTTCCAAGTGTCTGGGCTTGTTAGACATAAAAGTTCATTATGAAAACATTTTCACTTCAGTTACTTCAGTTTCGGCTGCAATGTTTATCCTAGTGTTTATTCTTTTCTTCTTATCTCTCGGCTTGTTCCTTTTTTTCTGTTAAGAAGTGCCTTGTATTTTTAATCAATTCAGGATGTCCATAGTAAAACAGCAATAACCTGTGGAAGAGATCTGTGCATTTGTATCTAGCACTTAATAAAGTGAGGGTTCTGTCTTTAATCAGGTCTACATTGTTTTATAAAGTTCGTCCCTATTAAGATTAAGCCTTAAATGAATTTTAAATGTTAAACTGATTTGTCTTTCAACTCTCATATTATTTAATAATGTTGGCACCTGAATAATCCTAGTCATAGGTTGCTATAATCCTAAGAGAAATGTCTATTTTCTATTTATTAAATATATTGAATTTTTGCCATCATGCTATCAATATATTACAAGTAAACTTTTAGCTCTGAATAAGTTTTTTTTTTTAATGGTGAGGAAAATATCACCTATTGCCAATTACTACCAAAGTTCATGTTCTATTTATGTATAGTAAATTATTGAGATGGAAATAAATATAAAAATAACTGTCATTTTAGAAAAAACATGGCTATAAAAGTTAAGACAGTATGCTATTACAATATGCTTTTATATTTCATATTAAAATGTTCCAATTTCTATAAAGATATTGAAATCATTGGGATCTGCCCTACGATTATTACAACATGTACTTTATTCTAACTTATACTTTTTTTCTTAATTTCCAAAAGAACATGTAGCCAGAATAGGCTAGGAATTTCTAAGTTTTTTATTCAGCATGAACAAAATTATGTACAGTGGTAAAATTTCTTCCTTTCACCCCACTTTCATCAGGGAAAATAGTTTTAAAGTGTATTTTGAAAGAGAAAGATGTGTTTTTTACTTTCACGGTGAAAATTTCAAGTGATGGCGAGAATAGGTAGACATGGTAAAAGGACACTATTTTAGTTAAGCTCTTTGGGGGCCACAGAATACAAATTCCCTTTATTTACTTTTCTTTGCTAACGGCAGAGTTCAGTGTAAAAAGACACAAATAATTATTATCAAATCTCACATTAATCTACAGAATCCTACTTCTCAACCTCACAGAGACTGAAACAAGAGTCAAAGAAACATGAGGGAGTCAGCCAGAATTCATGGATTCAGACACTGAACAAATTTTTATTAAACACAATACCTGCCAGACATTGTGGTAGATAATGGGTTTATCTCCATTTGTGAGCAAGGCTTTGTCCTTGTCCTCAAGGAGCTTCCAGTCTAGGTAGGAGATGAGGGGAAAAAAAGAAGTATCAAGCAAATAAACTATCTAATTGCATTAAGGAAAATAATGATGGGCAATGAGTGACAAAATAAGGAAGGGTGGGAATAAAGGTCAGAGAAGGCCTCTCTGATCAAGGCCCCTCTAATTTGACACCTGAAAAATTAAGAGAAAGCTGCCACACCCAGATTGTGGTCCTTGGAAAGGGGCGAGGAGACAGAAGAATGTTCCAGACACAGCAAGATCATCCTCTATTTGAAGAAGTAAAAGAAGGCCATGTGTATGCAGCAAAGTGAAGAGGGGAATGGCAATCAAAGGGAGGTTAGAGAAGTATAGGCTGTGGTCAGGAATCTATTTAGTGTTAAGCATAAGGGAATATTATTGAAGAGTTTGATGCAGTGTAGTGACATGATCAAAGCTTATTTTTAAAGATCATTCTGGATGCTGCATGTAAAATGGATTAGATAAATATGGAAGCAAGAAGATAAACTATGAGATAATTGTAGAGATCCAGTAAAGAGATGCTGATGGTCTAGACTAGAGGGATACTCTCAGGATGAGAAGATGGAAATGGATTTGAGATAGATGGAGGAAGAAGAATTGACAGCATATGGGGATGGTAGTCTCTGGGTAGTGAGCCAGAAGGTGGGACCAGAGATGACTGCCATGTAGCTGTGAAGGGAGGGAGGAAGGGACTTTGGGATGAGGTATCTAAGAAAACACATCACTAGTAGACCAGAGACAGCAAAAGTTCAGTTCTAGACATATTAGACTTAAGACATCTGTGGATATCTCAGATATGTGGTCTGGGATGAAAACACAAATTTGGGAGTTGTCAGCCTGTAGATAGTACTTAAAGACATTTCCTTCTTTTTCAGAAAACAAGTTACCTAGGAAAATACAGTAGAGAACAAAAAAAATGAGTCTTAAGCTGGAAACCTGGGATATGTCAACATTTAAGGTATGGTAGAAGGGATAACCAAGAAACAATCAAAGAGGTAGTGAGAAAACAAGAGACCATGGTGTCTCAGAAGCCAAGGAAAGAGCATATTTCAGAAAGGCAGGAATGATCAATTCTGTTGAATGATGTAAAAGGTTGTGGCAGTTTGATATAATTGATGAATTCCAAAAAGAAATACTGATTGTGTTTGTAAACTGGTCTGTTACTCTGGGTGTATTAGATTGTATTTGACTCAGAGGTTTCACTTTTATGTCATTAAATCAAGATTAGGTCTTTTATTTGACCACCTCATTAGGGTGACTCCATTTGAGTTCCTGCCTAGAGCTAGCCTACAGCTGTGGGGTATATACATGGATGCTCAATCAAAGACAGAGAAGTATATACACAGAGAAGGAGAATACAGAAGCAGATATGCAGGAAGAGAGAATGCTCCATAGACACGGCCCGGGAAGAGAGATGAGCCTGATAGTCTACAGCTGACCTTGTGGGGAGAACAGAGCAGCTGAGCCTGGAAAGAAATGAGCCCTGGGAAGAGTGACTAGTCTTATGCCAGCCTACAGCTGAGATCAGCTGGGACCCCGGAGCCTTAAGAGGAAGGTGGAAGTCTGAACCATTGCAGACATTGTCCGCCATCTTGTGTCAACATGTGGCAACAAACTTTGGGTGAGAAAGTATGTCTTATGGTACCTTGAGTTGGACTCTTTTGGGCCTGGCAACTGTATGCTTCTACCCCAAATAAATACCCTTTATAAAAGCCAACAGAGTTCTGGTACTTTGCATTAGCACCCCTTTGGCTGACTAATACAGAGATCATGCAAGACAAGAACAGAAAACAGTACTTTGGATTTTGTTACATGGTGTTCACTGGTGACATTTTGGAATGGTGGAAGTAGAAGCAATATTGGAATAGGTTGAGGAATGATTGAGAAGTAAGGATGTGGTGGTCTCACACTTAGACAAATCTTTCAGAAGCTTGGTCATGAAAGGAAGCAAATGGGTCAGTAACAGGAGGGTCAGAGATGGAGTCAAGGGAGTTTTTTTTCCTTTTGTCAATATAGAAGATTCAGGATCATATTAACAATGATGGGATTTGTCCATCCTCAAAGGGGTGTTTAATGATTGAGGAGAAAGAAAAAGGGGAAGGACTGAAGTCCTTGACAAGGCATGAGGAGATGGGATTTAGAGAACTAGTGGAAGGATTGGCTTCTGCTTGGAGAAAGGATAACAGGAGAGAAAAAAGAGAAAGTTGAAGATGCAGTAATTCTATAGATTTGGTGGTGAGAAGAGTGTGTTCTTGACTGACCAAGAGCTTCTATTGTTTTTTAAATGAAGTATGCAGTAAGGTGATCAGCTAAAAACAATTGGAGAAGAAAGGATATGGACGTTTGATGACAGTGAAAGAATGAAATCATCTTGGAGGGTGGAAAAATGAGCTTACTAGATAAATATAGAAGGCTTCTCAGGTTTGAGTGCTCATTTGAGACTTGTGATCTTGAGTTTAAAGTGAAACAAAATTCTGGATGCATGTTTGATTTTTTTTTTCTTTTTTCTTTTTTCTTCTCTCTTTCTTTCTTTCTTCCTTTCTTCCTTCCTTCCTTCCTTCCTTCCTTCCTTCCTTCCTTCCTTCCTTCCTTCCTTCCTTCCTTTCTTTCTTTCTTTCCTTCTTCCTTTCTTTCTTTCTTTCTCTCTTTTTTTTTTTTGCCAACAAAGTTTAACTGCTTAGTGGATAATTTGAGAAGGTAGGGTAGGGCTTTGACAAGAGCAAGAGAAGGAATTGCAGAAAAGTTGTTGAGAGTATTTTCTAGACGGTGGCTATATTAATGGACCATGGAATCCAGCCTGGGCAAGGAGGGAAGAGAAGCCAGGAGTGAGAATAGTTGGTCTGCAGATTGGAGGTCTTGACAAGGTTGGAGATTATATAAATGGGGAGTTGAGATGGAAAGATGGGAGACAATGGTCTGAAAATGAAATATTTGAAATCAAGATATTCAAGGTGGTAATGTTTCCATAAAGTCCAAAGGTATAGCTGTGAGAGTACATAAGGGAGACTGAGTGGAGAAATAGGTCACTGGCAACAAGGAAGTTAAGGACCTGATAGGTACATGGAGTCAAGGAATAGGGCTGCCTCTCTGAAACATGGCTAACACTTTCTGAATAAATGACTCTTGGTAAAGAATAATGTGTTCCAGAAAGAGTGTTTTTAGCAGAGACTTTGCATCATGAGGGATATAAAATGGCATTTGGAAAGGAGGAAAAATGCCCAGAATTGTCAATCTGATGGTAGGGAAGAAACCATGTGTGCCTAATAGAAAATCGTAGGAAATAGGTGCTTGAGTTCTCAGAATAAAGTAACAGGCTAATATGCCATAAATAATGAATGTATCTTCCAATATAGAACTATCAATGAGCAAAATTTGGACAATCAATTGAAATGGAACATTCAATAAAGGAGACAAGTATGACTCTAGAGTATTCCTGATGTTTGGCAATGACAGGAATCAAAATTAGACTGTGACAATGAAAAGTATACTTTTGCTCAAAATCAATATATCTAAAGGAAGCAGTGGGAGTAAAATAGTACATTAAGAAAGCAAATGGCAGAAGCAAACTTCTTGAACTTGTTTGTAGAAAGGCCTTGGATGAAAATGAAAGAGGAAAAGAACATAGAATAATGCCATGGGGGTGTCCTGAAGATTCCCCTGCTGGAAAGAGAATATGGATGTTGTTTCCTTAAGACAGTTTCTAAAATAACCATCGAGGAAAGGAGAAATGATGATGAATGACCCCAATGATCCGGACCTACTCAGAAAGTCTCCTTCAATTCCAAGTAGAGAGATCTGGTCACTCCTACTCGATGCTCACAACAATTTCGCTTCTCAGAAGGGAGAGTAGGCAATGACCAAACTTCATTCTGACCAATAAAGAAGTATTGAATTCTGTACAAACAAAAGTATATTAACATGCTATTATGTATATTGCTAGAAACCAAGTATGGATCTTAAGTTCCAAACATAATGGTTTTTCGGATGAAAAAGATGATAGCCTCGCAAGAACATCTATATTTCTTGTGGCTTGTAATCATAGCCATAGAAATATATAGTCTATGCATGCAGATTTCAGAAAGTTCCAAGGAAATATAGATGAGAGTCTGTATGTTCTAGGTGGAACACCAAAAGGGAAGATGTCTCAAGGATGAAAAGAACCTCCCAGGACCTTAATTCTGGCAAAAAATACAAATGATGAAGAAAAGTCAAGGCAGATTTTTTTTTAAAAAAGCAGTGTGCTTTAAAGAAGAGCTTGATTGAATAGACATGTAAAAACAACAGAAAGTAAAGCACATATCCAAAGATGTAAAGAAAAGGATAGCAAAGACCTATATGACATTGTGAGGAAGAAATAGACCAGAATGAAATGTATTTTAAACCTATATCCTGAAGAAGAACAAGAAAAGGATCAACCTCCCCTGCCTTAGAGCAAATGGAGTAATCACTCTATCATTTATTTAATGAGATTTTACACATTCCCTGCTATGTACTAGGCATTGTACCAGTGTGAGGTTGAAAAGCACAATACTCATCCTCAGAATAACAACAACAACAACAAGACTTTGAAAAGTAAGAGTCACTAATAAATGAGTGTTTACTATGAGCCGGGCACTGTTTTAAGCAATTACATGCATTAGCTATTGAATCCTACTAACAACCCTGTGGGTAGGTATTAACAGTATGCCTATTTTACAGATGAGTGGACTGAGGAAAACAGAGGTTAACTAACTTGTTCAATGTCACACAATTTATGTAGAAGAGCCAGGTTTTGAATCCAGGGCATCAGGCTGTAAAATGCATAAATTTATAATTAGAAATTCTTGGGGCTGGATATGTTTTAGAATTAAGAATTTTCTGGACTTTAGAAATATATGACAATGCATATACTTAAATTTCACCCTATCTCCAGTGTGAACTATAATAGTGGCTATGATAAATGTATTAATATTTCTGCAGTAAAACATAGTGGCTTATTACTAAATAAGATAGATAAAGATTGTAAATTCCACATGTCAATTAATTTTTTGATTGAATAAATTTTGGTACTGAGTTTATTTTTAAAGGAAAGAAAGAAAGAGGGAGGGAGGGAGAGAGGGAGGAAGGAAGGAAGGAAGGTGGTTTTCACTTCTTTTTTAATTTTGGAATTGCGGGTCTATACTCTATATAAAAGATAGAAGGATAAAACAGAGATGAAATTCAAAATATTGAAAAATAGTATAGCTAGGGTACTGGCTAGTTGGAATGGGAGACTGGAAACTGGCCTTAGCATTGGTGTCTTAAAGAACCCCTGCCATAAAAGATGTTAACCTTTAGTTGCTATATTTTAAGAAAGTCCAAATAGTACCAGAGATGGACCTTGACACTTCCAGGAAGGCAGTGAGTGGGAAAATTCAGTGGAAAAGGGACCTTGATGCAATGGCTTTTAAAAACAAGAAATAGAAAGTATTTCAATATATTTCCAACCAGTACCTTGGAGAAAGACCAGCATATCAGTACAGTGCTGTTATAAATATATACACAGAGTGGTACAGAAGAAAGAAGAGGCACATCAAATGTATTGGAGTGGATATGGGGGACAGGCAGGAAGTGGGTCCCTTATTACACTTATTACACTTATTATTTAATAATGAAAATGAGAGCAAACACTGATTGAAATCATATATGCACCAGGTAGTATTCTAAATACTTTCTAGGCATTAACTCATTTAATCTTCACAACAACTCTTTAGAGGGGATACTACTGTTATCCCTAATTCACAGATGAGAAACTGAGGCATAGAGCAGTTAAACAACTTGCTCCAAGTTACATGGTCACTAGGTGGTGGAGCCAGGATTTGAACCTGGGCAGAATGAATCCTGAGTCCGTGTGCAAAACCATTACACTACACATTGTACAGTAGTGCAGCTTTACACAACAGTCCCTCTGGCTGCACCAAGAATCTGAGCCTGGGACCAGGTCTCATTCATTTCTGTATTCTCTACACAGTGCCCAGGTCATAATAGGTGCACAATAAATAGTTGTTGCAACTGTATGAGATAATGCTCTGAAGATATTGAATAGTTAAGAGAACTGGAAAAGAGTCCCTAAAGAGTGCAAAGGACAGTAGCAATATTGTGATTCCATCTTAATTATCAAGGAAAATAATTTCCAAATTGAAAGAGGTATGACTAACATATTCAAAACAGTTAATGGACCAGTCCAGTAGCATAAATATGTGAAAATACTGGGTGATAAAAATAGAAAGCTTGGTATGGATTGGGGGAAGTGGAGAGTAGATGTCTCACCCAAAGGCATTCAAGTTCAGACTTCTGGAAACATTGATTTTGCATCCTGTGGCTTAGAGGGATTTAAAGGTAAGATGATTTAAAAAGCATTTCAGAGCTTAAGTCTCAGAAAAAAATGAAGAACTGATAGGACCAATTTTTGTCCTCTTAGTGTAATCAGAAGAATGGGAAAATTTCCAGAATATGGAAAATAGGTAAATAGTGTACCTATACCCAAGAAAAAGGAGAAAAGTTAGATTCTTGGGCCTACAAATCAATGAGACTGAAATCAATTTCTAGAGAAATTTCTGTTAGAGATGATAGAATGGATAAGTAATGAGCAATTAGCAAAGAAAACTGAAATCATTATATGTCACTTGTAGTCTTTAAAAATGAGTCATCCTAAACGAAATTTATTTCCTTCTTTAATAAGAGTTTTCCAGACAAGCAAATCATTATCTTAAGAATTCTTGTGGACAAGATGGAGAAATATGAGATGGAACTGTAGCTAAGCAACCATGGCCTTGGCCTCTGCTCTTGAGAGGTCCTATAAAAATTATATTGAAATCAGGGAAGCAGATGTGGCTCAAGTAGTTGGGCACCTGCCTACCACATGGGAGGTCCCAGGTTCGGTTCCCAGTGCCTCCTAAAGAAGATGAGCATGACAGTGAGCTGATGTGATGGGCTAGTGCAGCAAGCTGAGGCAACAAGATGACACAACGAGGAGACACAATGAAGACACACAATGAGAGACACAACAAGCAGGGAGTGGAGGTGGCTGAAGTGATTGGGCACCTCCCTCCTACATGGGAGGTCCCGGGTTTGGTTCCTGGTGCCTCCTAAAAAGATGAGCAGACACAGAGAGCAGACAGCGAATGCAAACAATGGGGGGTGGGGGGTGGGGAGAAATAAATAAATAAAATAAATCTTTTAAAAAAATTATATTGAAATCAAGGAATTCAGGCTAAGGGATATCCAGAGGATAAAACCAGGTTGGCAAAGTAACTTGAAACTGCATCCTTATGTAGTGTAATAAAAATATTTGGCCTATTCTCTCTACACATATGGCTCTTCTGCACCTTTTATTTGAACTTATAATTAGCATTATACTTGTTAAATATATGTCCCAGAGATTTAAATCTTTGGTCTGTTCATGTGCCAGTTCAGCCCTTAATCTCAGCAGAGTTGCAGCTCTTACTCTCCAGTTCATTGGACTCACCCACAACAACTAACAAGAAGATGATGATGAGCAATGCCCATCCAAAGGAACAGAGAGTGTCTGCAACTGCAAGCAAGATAGTTCCATTCATCTGCCCCATGAGATCTAAGTCCCCTCTCAATTAGAAACAGACTGGGCGTCACCATCCCCAAATCCTCAAGATTGGGGAATGAACAATGGACTAAAGTAGACTTACTATTATTCTACTATAGATTTATTATTATTCTAGCAATGGGAGAACATTGATATAAAGGCAGTTGCTACCAGAGGTCCTGAGGGGAGGGAGAGAGAAAAATAGGTATAACATGGGGACATTTTCAGGACATTAGAATTGTTCTGCATGACACTGCAATGATAGATACAGGTCATTATACATTTTGTCATAATCTATAAAATTGTACGGGGCAGAGTGTAAACTATAATGTAAACTATAGTTCACAGTTAGTAGCAATGATTCAGTATGTTTTCATCAATTGTAACAAATATATCACACTAATGAAGGATGCTGTTAATGTGGGAAAGTGTGGGAGGGGGAAGGCGTGGGGTATATGGGACTCCCCTATATTTTTTATGTAACATTTATGTAATCTAAAATTTCTTTTGAAATAAAAATTTAAAAAAAAATATATTTGGCCTAGAAAAGACAAGAGTGGGAAGGGGCAGCAAATGTTGTCTTTAAAGACTCTAGGATATGTTGTAAGGAAGAATAAAGTATAGGCAAACATACAATGGACTATCTTGTGAAACAATGAGATCCTAGGTGCTGGATCTCTATATTGTTGGGAAAATGTTTTTCTAAGAAATGGAGTGGACTCAGAATTTTTACTAGTCCATTGTCCTTTCAACAACTCTACAGCTCTCAGAAACTTAATTCTGCTCCTGCTTCATGGTCCTGGAAACTGGAGGAAAATCATGAGAATCATCCCACTAAGTTCTATTGCCTTTGACTTTCTCCAATGCTATAGGGTTCTAAATGGAAAAGCCAGAATCTGCAGGTTTGAAACAATATTTCAACTGAAGTGGTATATTCTTCAAGTGTCAATGTTGCAATTGCCTCCTTCTGAAGAATTTAATCTGCTTCATGAGGCAGACTGAATTTGACTTGCTAGTTTGTACTAAAAATCTGTTATTTTTCTGGTTGATAGTCAAATCTATTAAACCGACAGAACTTTAAACCAACTATGCAAATATTTCTCCATCAATACATTAACAAAAGTTTGGTGTGCCAGTAAGCAGCAATTTCCAATCATGAAAGCATGCATGTTTTCCTGTCATTTTCAGCAACAATTACCACAGGGGTCATTTTAAAAACCACTTGAATACTCAGAACATGTTCCATGTCAGGTAACTTTGACATGAAATATTTCCAACGGTGCTTTTCCTAAGAGATATCCAATAGCCAGCCTATACAGGGTGGAAAGCTAAATGTCACCTGAGCAGAACTAAGTGGCTCCATGGACTTTAGAAAAGGAAAATAAATTAGGGTTTAGCACACACCTTTTATGTGCCAGGTACTGTCATATCATCTATTCCTCACGGTGTTGGGGGCACTCCTAAGTTCCCTGGGTTCTTGCTCAACACAGAAAATTGAAGACCACACCAAGGCTGACCACACATGGAAAGAGCTTTATTAAGCCAGCAGAGGTCAGGGGAGTCAGGCTGAAACCTGCCTCTCCTAACAGTAAGAGTAGCAGCAATATATTGACTTATGTTAGGGAGAAGTTTGTGGTTGTGGAAGAGGAGATTGACAGCAGGGTGCCTTTGCAGGTGGGTTCTTAACTGCACATGCCCTATGCTCCTGAATGCTTTAATATACTTGGTCATTCATCGCATGTTCAAAAAATGGCATCTAATCCCACCCAGAGGCAGAGAATTTACTATTATAATGAGCTACAGTTCAGCTAAATTCTCTTAACTATTAAACTGAGTCTGTGCCAAGAATTGTTCTGTGGTTAACTAGATTCTGTGGTCAGCTACTAACCACAGCTACAAGCTATACTCTACCTTGATTGGCTGTTTAAACACGTGAGAAGGTGGTAGGGTTTGCACAGCTCCCTTTGTAAGAGCTTTCTTTGCAGAAGCTTTTTTCTGCAGGGGCCCTTCCAATTCCTCCCTTTAAAGGATCATTTCACAATCCTGGGAAAAGCAGCGATGACCACTCTCTTTCCTGCTGGGATGGGGCATCAGCTGGGGCTGTGCTGGTGAAAATTCTAAACTATCTGGTGGAAGGAGGTATTGCTGGTTGCTGCGTACATTTCCATATTCAGAAGTCTGCAAAGGGTGGTATGCTATGAAGAATCTGGTGGCATGTAAGCATTTGGAAACAAAGGAGGTGATCAGTTTCAGAATTATTGGAGCAAAGATGAGGATAAGGATGACAGTTACTGTCAAACCAAATAAGCTCATTAACCACTTAGAGTTCCAAGGGAGGAAGTTCTTAATCTGGTACCTTAAGTCTGTGGCAGTGGCTTGGTTTCTCACTTGCTCCTTAAGCCAGGTAGCATGTTTCAGGATTTTGTCTGTACTTATTTCTACTTGATGGGTGTTATTGATATAAAAACAGCATGAAGCATTAGCTAGAGCACAGATCCCACCTTGTTCTGCTATTAAGAAATCTAGAGCTATGCGATGGTCCAGGACAATCTTGGCTAAGGATTGTTGAAGAAGCTTGGAATCTTGGCCAGTTTATTGTGCTAGGTCACTCATGGTGCTTGTTACATTTTTGGCCACAGCAACACTATAAATGGCACCTCCAGGGGGGCGGATGTGGCTCAAATGGTTGGGCGTCTGTCTGCCATATGGAGGGACCTGGGTTCGATCCCCGGGACCTCCCGGTAAAAAAAAAATATATATATATAGAGAGAGAGAGAGAGAGAGAGAGAAGGCGCATGGGCTGCCAGGCTC